>JAVYIG010004731.1:0-153816 GCA_035222895.1 Strongylocentrotus droebachiensis | reverse complement strand
GATCATGTAGCATGTAAGTATTGGTGTGCACTGCAAGGTTCTGGAGTCATCAAAATCGTAATAAATTTGGCCGAGTCTTGGTAAAGTAACAAGCACTGTACACAGAAAGCTATATATGGGACAACCCACATGGTGTCGGGGCTAGTACTAACTTGATTTCCTTGTCTTTCTATGCTCATTACTCAGCCAGTATACATTTTCTTCCAAAATTGTTTGGCACATGTCATTTATTTGTAATCTTGAACATTCAGTGTAAGTTTCGTTTGATTCTGTGAGAATAAATTTTTTATTTTTTTTACCAGAACTGGAGTTTATCTTTAATTCTCATTTTGACACTTTTATCATTTTTTATTATTTCTGCCATCACATGGACACTTCACAATTATTATTATCATTATTAATTTTGTTTTACTTCACAATTATTTTTGACTCGTTACACTATCTATTTTCACTCGTTACAGCATGCGAAACATTATTTTTACACCACACAATTATTGGGTTCTCATCATTATTATTTTGTTGGAATCTAACATCAAGCAATCAATGCATACACATTGTAGTATAGTACCAAACTTGGGGATTTATGCCATAAATACTTTGGGTATGGATACCGACTTACAGGGCAGCTGTTTATTTTTCTTCGTCCACTTGATTTAACTCATTTCGTTTAACTTGAGAACAGTCATATAGCAATAACTTATTTTCGGTATTCACGCCTCAAATATTTACTCAGTTTACTACCAAGGCACAGTATAGCTCGATGCATTTACAAGCTCTATGATTTTCACATTATCTTTTGATCACTTTGAAGCCCTTCTTAAAGCGTTGGGAGCCCCACAAATTTGATGGCAAAATTTCACTTAAATTGTATCGTAATGTGAAAGAGGATGTCATTTGAGACACAACATTTTGATTTTCTGCGTACAACAGAAAACTCAAATAGGGTATTCTTTTATCAATATTATTTGTCTTCAAACATCTTTTTATGGGGGAAATCTTGTAGAATTTGTAGAGTGTGTCTTAAATGACATCCTTTTCACATTATGATACAGTTTAAGTGAAATTTTGCCAATTTTTTGGCGAATTTGGGGCTCCCAAAACCTTAGAGGGACTTTAAGCACATAGTAAAAATCATTCACAATAGATATTACACTCTCAGATTAAGAAACATATAGATGTATTGTAATTAGGCTATAGGGGCTGCAATGTTGATGGTATATTGCGTTTAAAGGAAACAGTAATTATAATATATTACTCATAAACATGATGTGGACTCAATATGCATGGAGACTGATGAGATTTTTCGTAATGATACAGCGAAACATGAGGTTACACATTTTCATCAAACTTTCTATTAGAAAAAGACAACAAAATGATCTTCGTCTTTGTGAAACAACCCCCCCCCCCCCAAAAAAAAAAAAAAAAATTATTATTATTATTATTATTTATTCGGCAAAGGAAAACATTACATATCAGTGTACACAATACAAAATAAGACATAATTATCAACCATTGGAGCGCCAGGGACAGAAAAAGTTAACTAAATTACTGTGGCATAAAGCCTCCTGTCCCAATTCCAATGGATGATTTACATAAAACAGAAATAAGACGTTAGCCTTGGGTTACCTTCAAAGTTGAAAAGTAATTAGGGCCTATTAAACAATTATAAGTGATGTAATTAAATGCAAGATGCGGTATCATTATTTCAGATACATTATATAATATTAAACAATTACAAACAAATGTATAGGCTAATTAACATTTCACACATTGAATAAGTGTAGGAGATGTTGCTGTATAGGGCAACATATTAAAATATAAAATAGCATATTAAATAGCATATTATAACCGTATCTCCCCTGACAGCAAGGAATAGAAGATACTATAGAAAATGAAAGGAAACTAAAAGAGACAAAGGGGGAGAGAGAGAGAGAGCAAAGAGAGAGGGAAAAGTAAAGCAAACAGAAAGGAGAGAAGTACATATTTATTAGTGATACATTTTCTTGAAATCAAAATTACAGTGTATATTTAGGCCTGTACCATAACAGGATTCGACATGACCACACAATCCCAATATATATATATCCCATTCAAGGTTACAAATATTCATAACACTGACCTATACCAAAAGATAAAATTCCAATGAAATATATATAACCCATTAAAGATACAGGTTACAAATATCTATAATACTGACCTATACCCATGATACCGGAAGAACAGTTCCATAACAATACATATATAACAAACAAAATAAAAATAATAATAATTGCTTTTTTTTCCCTCTCTAGAATAATCTTGTATATTTTGTGTCTTTTAATTGCAGATGATTAGAATGGACAACGCCTACCTTCTTAGCCTTGCCATGTTTCATCGACTCACAACATGGCTACTCGATATCGAGTCTTTACTTCGCGATGGTACTTTAGATAGAAAGGGTTTGGGGAGGGAGAACAGGAGGAATAACATGGTTTTAAATCCCTCTTATCCACTTTTGGGTTTTGGGATAAAACTACTATAGACAATCAAGCTCATCCTTTTTAGTTTTTATGAACATTTTTTAAAGAAATATATTTTTTTAAAGATATAGAGGCACATTTGACCATGTACTCGGAGGCTTCAGTAGCGTATTAATGTTTCTTATTTTTCTTCACTTTTATGTCCATTGTATGTATGTAATCTTTTGTAACATTGTTCAGATGAGAGATAGTGGTGCTAAGGTAGTGACTTCAATGCTAGATGTACAATTAAAGATAATCTGAAAATTTGAGTGAAAACGGATCATTATTCATGGTACAAATTGGGAAAAACTGATCTGATCGATTCCTTAATTCTCCCAACTATATTATTCTACTTCTATTCTGCTACTTATCAAAGCCTGTTCAGCATCAACATTTTAGGTGAATGTAAATCGTCACAAAGCAATACAATGGCTCTACATTCCTTTCCAGACAGTTAAGTGTTGACAGATTTTTATAGCCTGTTTTATGTATTTTTCTCATGGAAAAACGGTTGGGAAAATTCAAAAATGGTTGGGAGAATTTACTGTTAATCACTGTTAGAGGGTGCCTCACATCGACGCCTTCAAAGAAAATCATAGAAATCTTTGTGGTTTGAGAATTTGTTCAGGATTTTTTGCATGTCAGAGGGTAGTATAGTAGAAGGACATATAGTAAATAACTTTTTATACAAAAATTAAGCAATTTTTTTCATCAACCTTCAACAATGTATACCGAGTCACTTTAATATAAGGGGTTTTATTGTTCAATAAAATTATCACTTGAGTCTTTCATTATTTCCGTTTGTGGCTGTGTTTGTTCTTTAAAACAGAAAGAAAGTGAAAGAAAATGGTTAATTTTGTCAATTCGAAGTTACCACACTTTGTCAAGTTATGTAATGGAGGTAGAATCCATTCAAATTCATACCATGCCTCGAAATTAGGCAGAAGCAAACTGCACCTGTAACTTGGCAGAGTTTGTCAGGCATTTTTTAAGGGCAAAGTTATCGACCAGGATTCATGCACACGGCACATTCCAAATTGAGTCTTAACAGCCATGCTCTAAAATTAATTGGGGGTTCTATAAGTTAGGAAAAGAGGGAATTCGCTTAATTCTCTTTCTCCAGTTCACTCGCATTATTTTAATATTTTCAGCCCTTCAAGCAATCTTTCACTTTTTTTCTGTAATTGTTCTCAAACATTTTTTCTGTTCCTGCCTTGTACTTCAACCATGATCACAACGACTTTCAAGATATCTGCTTAAAGAGAAGGTTGAGTTCTGGGGAGAGGTGACAAATAATTTCTGAGCGTTTTCATTATTATTATGCAAAGTAGTACCATTTTGTGAACATAGCCTTGTGTTGTTGGCATAGTAGCTTTTAGTTATATCTAATCTTGTATCCTAACAGCCCTCTATTTTTTACTCAGTTGGCACTGGCAGGCTATTATGAAAATTTGGGCTAATGATGACAGGTTAACATATAATGGCAACTAATTTAAAGACATTGAGAAATACACAGAAAAATATTTGCTGATAGAATGATAAATTGTTTGGAAAGGGTAAAGGACTATCCTACCTTTGTAAGAAGTTGTATGAAAGCAGAAAAAAAAAGAGAAAAACTGAATTGCAAGAGTTTTAATTAAATCGGACTAACCATAAAGAGTTATGAATGTTTGAAATGATAACCCTTGATGAATGAGTACCAAGACCATTTTTGTAATTAATTTAAAGCACAAATCTTTAAGTGCCATGTTACAAATGATTGCATTCACCTGTTATGAATAATTGAATTTCAATAGTTGGAATGTTAAATGCATGCGTTAAGTGTTGCTAGGTAGGACAAACATTATGGCTTGTCCTCCCTAACAACGCGTAATGAATGCAATTTGCATTCTGACTATTAAAACGCACTTATTTATAACAGGTGAATGAAATATTTTGTTATGAGGCACTTAACAAAGAATTGTGCATTAGATTTGATTACATTGCGTGGTGATGACTGATGTTGATTGATTGATTGATTGATTGATGGATGGATTGATTGATTGGTTAATGAAATGGTTATCCATATGGCAGTTTAGCGTCTCCTTTTTAATATTGGTTTAAAGGTAGGCGTTACTACTGCAGCTAGAAGGGATTAGACCACACATCGAGCCATCGAGGTCACTGTGACAGGTGGCTATCTCATTAACTCAGCTCTCATTTAACATAAGAAAAAGAGGATCATGGGGGACCAACAGGCACCGATTTCGGAAGTTTTCTATATAGAGGGAGCAAGTAGCTACAAGTAGGACAGTGTGCCTTTAAAACAATTAAACTTTTGATCCATAATTCTAGGATTTACACGTTGTACTTAAGCTCAAAGGGGCAAAAATTACAAAGAATTTTGAGTCCATTTCTAATGCAGTTCATTGAAGCGTTCATGGCTTGAAACATCATGGAATATGTAAAAAATATCTCTTATTTGAACCAATCGTAATATAAAGGAAAACTTTTAAAAAAGTGTGTCCAAACAAAAGTCAAAACCTGTAATTTCATTTATAACAAAATAAATGGGGAATGTTTTTTTTTTACAAATCAGCTGAAAAGGCTCAAACGAAGATTAACTGTTGCCAATTTGAGGAGTCAAAACCAATAAACTTAGAAAATGAGAAGACTTTGAACTGCTACCTGTGGGTTAACTTAGGGTGCGTTCATTGATTTTTTGAAGCTAGAATCACAAACCCGAGTCCCAAATCAAAACGCCGTTAAAAAAACATGGTTACTGCGGGAGAGCGTTCAAGCAATTTTTCATAAACGCTGAGTCTCGCTCATTTCACGCCCAGCTACTGCTCATCTCACTTCGCAGTTTGACCCAGGAATTATAGGCCAACTTCGCTGCGTGCTTTCTGAATTTGTTTACGGTTGACTGTCAGCCAAACCGGAAGCAGGCCACGATAATGACGTTATAGAATTATGATTGAGATCAAAAACGCATCTTTTTCAGCGTTTCATGTTTGCGTCTTGAACCACGTTTTTTTTTACGACCGATGGAAAATCGCTTGAACGCAACCGTGTTTGACACTTAACGTCTTTGAAAACCGTGTTTCTAGGGTGAAAAAGTGTCGCTTGAACGCACCCTTAAAAAAGCACATTAGATATCATGAAAGGGATAGTGACTTGACCTCCCCTTTCCTCCGCCCCTTCTCTCCGCCCCTTCTCTCCGCCCCTTTCCTCGGCCCCTTCCCTCGGCCCCTTCTCTCCCCCTTCTCTCCGCCCCTGCTCTCCCATCCTCGATCTTTACTCTATGCTAAGGCCATGGGCATGGGAGATATACTATGATGATATGACATAACTGGCATTCTTCCGTCAATTATGATGTAATTACCATCATTGTGGTAGTCTCACGAGGACAGGCACTTTCTTCATCTTCATCTCAATGTAAACCACAGTCTCTGCACTGTATGTTGTTTAGTCTCGTCCCCCAGGCTTCTGGTATGCTACCCCAGGTGGGAATAGTCTAGTCTACATGTACAGACTCATATTTGATACTTTATCACTATTCCTGAAGCCTTGGGGGAGCCTAAGGATAAGCCATGCAGGGCTGTAGTACAGAGGCTATTGTAGTCTTATAGCGCAGACACTGTCATGCAGAGCCACTGACAATGGTCTGTGCATGTAAACTAGTAGATGATGAAGTTCACACCCATAATTAAGTTGGTTTTAATAGAAGCTGACATATTTATTTGTTGCATAGTCTGCAGTCTGCACGACAGACTATATAGGCGCGTTTTCATTATCTCGAGATTGCCAAATAGCCCGCTATTTCTGATTTCTGATTTTGGAAATAATCCCAAAGTTACAAATCCCGTCTTCATCAGCTAGAGATATGACCTCGAAACTTGAAACTCAACCTTGAGAAATTAGCTCGAGATATTTTGCTCAGCATTTGCGCATAGTGCGAGTCTTCGGTCTGGTGAGGACACACCGGACAAATATCCCGCTAATTGCAACTTTGGGCTGATGAAGTTGCAAATTAGCTGGATAGTTTGCGATCGGGATAGTTCAAATATCGGGATATTTGGCAATCTGGAGCTAGTGAACACAGGCCTTATTTTGACTTTTAAACATTCCAAGACTAGTTTGGTCAGCCTCTAGACCGGGATGCAAAGCCCAAAAAGTCGATTTCTTGTGACCACCGTTAGACAACTACCTTATATTCTCAGATATTATGTATAAATATTATAAATGTCTTGTCTCAAACTCGACAAGCGTGAAAATGGAACATTTTTTAGTAATTTGAAAAAAACCGAGAAAAATATTTATTTTTTCAGCATGATCGTAAGCCAACCAGCTTGCACGTTTCATCCGATTTGGAAGGGTGAATCCTCTCTCGACCAATCGCATCACTCGTTGCAAATCACCTTCACTGTACAAGATGGACGCGTACATGTCTTCATCATTGCGTCGGAAGCTGATGATTCTGAGGGGAAAACTTCTTTTTACTGTTTCATGCACGCAATCGAAACCCATGAACGAGTTATTCCCTTTTTAGAGAAAAACTTCAATCAGTTTTTAGAGTGTTCCACCCTATGGAAAGAGCTGAAGAATCGTCCAGAAAGTGTCATCGCAACCAAAGCAGACGATGCAATGAGTGACGATGTATGCACAACAACAAGGTGGGCTATGTAGCTGTATGTATGCACTAGCACTTGCATGGCCTTTGTTTGGCAAATAGTGGCATGATGCCATGTTTAGACAATAAATCGAATCATGTTCGTACCAATACGATATGATGTGTAGATGTGATATTTATTGTGTTTTAGTATTACTGCAATTTAGGTGTCTAAAATTGTACCTGAATTGCATTAACCTACAGAGCAGAGCTAGAGTAGGCTAGAGTACGGAATAGGGCTATAATTCATTCACAGTAATGTAAATTTGTTCTGGTTTAAACTCGTTTAACGTCTGACATAATTAAGGTATCTGTGACCCCGAAATAACATTGAAGTCAGTCAGGTCACTAGCTGTAGAGCATCTACCAATACCATCCAAGTTTGTTTACAAAACGGGCAAATGATCGCAAAGTCATTACAATTTTGCAAGCGAAATAGACCGACAATATATGGATTCTTAATCTCACTCCACCACAATTCGAGCTGTATGAAAACTTATATCATATTCATGTATAAACATCACTTGCGATGTACATTGTAGTGCACAAATAGTATGTCACTTTTCCAATTTGCCAATAGCTTGTGGAGGTTAAGGAGAATTCTTATAATTCGAGCTGTATTAACAGAACTTGTTTAATTTCAAGTATCATTACCATATATTAATCAAAAAGTATTCAAACCAATCGCGATGTACTGCAAGAATAGTACGGTATGTGACTTGGTAGAGAAATCTTCTATTTCGATGTTGTAAATTAACAGAAAACCAATCCACTTGTTTTTTTTCTTCTTCTTCAAGATAATCTGCCATTCTGCCTCCTTCAATACTGAAGATTCTTGCTGATGCCATATACTTTGCCTGATTGGGGTATGCGGGTGGACCACTACACCGGGGTTTCCTCCTACTCTTATACGAATAGTGCAATGGGTTCTTAACGTGCAAGGGTGTGACTTTCCTGTACACGGGGCCTCCATTTAAAGTCCTATCCGAGGGATGGATTGTTTTCCACTTAACATAGCCTGTGTCTATGAAACAAGGGGAAGGTCACGTTTACACACAACGCAGGCTTCAGTCATCCGCCTGGGTGCATGGGATTCGAACCAGAGATCTTTGGTTTGACAGGCAGACGCTTTACCGACTGAGCCATCCATCTCGCTTCCTATAATTCATGTATCACAATCACTTGTGATGCACTGCAAGAATAGTATGTCACTTGGTAGATAATTCTTATATTTTGAGTTGTATTAACATATATCTACAATTCTACATGTATGTTTCAAAATCCCTTGCGATGAAGGCAGTAAGAATAGTTTGTCATTTTTCCAATGACTCGTAAAAGTGGTAAATTCTTATAGGTTTTTTTTAAAAGCTGTATTAACAGAACACCAATTCACTTGTTTTATATTCATGTATCAAAATCACTTGTATAAGTGTATAAATCAATGAAGAGGTGATATTCTATTTTTATTTGAGCATGTTTATCATGGTCAATATATCATTATTTGAATATTCATTGCTTTAATCACACTTCTATCTAAGTTCTTGCACAAATCTTCCTATTATTTGCCTATATTTACAAGTAGCTTGGTATTAAAACGTGAGCGAAAGCAATTTTCAACTAGATATTTTGTTTTGCAAGAAATACCAGTTTGTCTTAATATTGTGACGATTTTGACACGGTTTCATATTAATTTATATTGGAATTTATCTGTGTCCTTAGAAAAATTATATAATGCTGAAGATTTTTGTACGTACATGTATTGCATACTTTATATTTATGTTTTGTTTACCGGTATATGTATGTTGATAGTTATTCAAAGCTAATGTATGTACATATATGTGGTTGACATTGATACACATGATTAGTATGTGCACGCATAACTTTATTGTTACACTGCATACTCAATGGATGTGCAACTCAGAATAAGAAGAGAAAGGTTAATGACATAGTATCTCATGAAATGCTGTTAATGAAGAAAAGCTGAAAACGTAAAATAATAACTACATGCATTTATTATGTGTCAAATGTGCAAGTTATGATAATGTTCAGTACTGTTATCAATATTATACAAATTGAATATGATGATGCTTTTGTCCTTGTGTGGATACTTTTTGTCATTCAGTCAAAATTATTTACGGTCTGCGATGTTGCAGGGGGGGGGAGGGGGTTGAATTAGGCAAGAAAGGAAGATTGAGATAGAGAGATAGAGATTAAAGAAACAATGAGTGAGATAGAGAGAGAGAGAGAGAGAGAGAGAGCAAAAGACAGAGTGAATGTATAGAGAGAAAAAATCAGAGAGAGAGAGTCAAGGAGGGGGGGAGGGGGTGACATGAGAGTAAAATGTGGGTGAAGGATACTTTGGAAAAGAAGATCAGAGAGTCAAGGAAAAGAAAATGTGATGAGCATATACACGTATCAACACAAAGCAATGGTGATAGTTTAAAATAATATAATCATCCTAATATTAATAAAAATTACTTCACTAATTATAATTAAATCAAGATCTATATAATTTATCATAAATATCACTTTCATGTTCATATCAATATATCATCTTTATTGTTAGTATTATCATTGTTATCATGCTTATTATAGTTATTATTTATGTTATTATTAAATTAGATCAGTATCATCATAATCATGATTGTTGGTCTAATTATATTCATTAAGTAAAAAAAATTAAAAAAATTGCAGCAACCCCCCTCCCCCCCCCCCCCAAAAAAAAAAAAAAAAAATCCCTCGCATAGGATGTAAAGCTAAGCTAAGTTCACACTTTATTCTTTAATCATGTGAATAACAAAGTTCAACATCCTGCACATCACAATATTCACCTCGAAAAAAAAAGGAACAGTAGATCGATATCCACACGCATTGGGCTTATTTTCTCTATTTGGACTCAAGAGGGCGACAAACAAAACTATGATTAATCTAAAGTATGATTACTAATTAATGTGCAACTTTCACGCTTGACGAGTTTGTGTGGTTATTGTTCTTATTTTTTTCCATCATTGTGCAAAAATTCAGGTAGTTGCCGCTCGGTGGTCACAAGAACCACAAACTAGAGCACTTTTTGATGTATGCATCCCAGTCTACTCTGGGTGTGTCAAGTATAGGTTGTAGTGTAGTGTGCAGTCTGTGTACCTGTACTCTTCAGCTCAGACACTCTGTTACGCACCACGACAGGAAGGGGTTTTATACCTGAAAACTACAGTCTAGCTGGTGAATGCTAGCACAGCTTTACGTGCAGATTGATTAGGTAGCCCTACTGTTCAGGGGAGTATTTCACAAAGACTAAGATCGACTTTAAGTTAGACTTAACTATGGCAGGCCGTTCATGTCACTGTTTGCTCTCACCATTTACTGGCATTAGTCTCTCAAGGTACGTACAAGTCATGGTCCCAAATCTACAGAATTTACCTTTTCGATGATTCATTATTGAAGATCATAATAATAAAGAGCAAGTGGCATGAATCATGAATGGCCTGTCATAGTTAAGTCCAACTTAAAGTTGATCTTAGTCTTTGTGAAACACCCCCCCAGGTTTATCCTCTGCGGCAGTGAATATGAAAGCAGCAATAATAATAATGGTGGCTTTTTATATATACTGCACATGTCCGTCACCTTGTGATGTGCTCCTGGCGCACCAACAATATTACCCTGGTCATTCCTGACAGCCAAATATGTAGCTCTCTGGCGTATCGGGACCTATTTACACCTGGGTGGAGAGTGGCAAATGTGGTTCATGTCTTGTCAAAGGATATTAGTGGCTGGGATTTGAACCCTCAACCTTCGGAGTTATCAAGAGTCAAGTGAGTGAACCACTATACCACTACAGCTCCACAGCAAGTCAGTATAGCTATGCAGTGCTTGTTGAATCATTCTGTACTAGAAGGTATTTTAAGTCCCCACTGTCCTACTTGTAGCTACTTGCTCTCTCTATATAGAAAACTTCCCCAATCGGTGCCTGTTGGTCCCCCATCATCCTCTTTTTCTTATGTTAGTTGAGAGCTGAGTTAATGTGATAGCCACCTGTCAGTGACCTCGCTGTGTGGTCTCATCCCTTCTGGCCCAGTAGTATTGACTGTCTTTAAAGAGGAGGTCAAGTTCTGGAGAGAGGTGAAAAATAATTTGTGATCATTTTCATTGTTACTAAGCAAGTGTGGAAGAACATTAGAGAATTCCCCCCCCCCCCCGGAAAGCATGGCTCTTCAAATGCCTTCATATATTCTAAATATGACTTGTAACAGTTTAAAGTCACTGAGTAGTCGGCTCTCATGGGGAATTCGACACCGTTCGGGTGTTTACCCAATAACAGGTGTTGTCAATCACCAGGGTTAGCCTTGAGTTTTATGACCATTGGACCTCATGTAATGCTTTGATTTGCCCGAAGACTCTCGAGCTCTCCGAGAGATTAGGGGGTAATTCTTGACTGGACTATGGGTTTGCTGTGTGCAAATTTGTACCCCCATTAATGGTATCATTACGAAAATTCCTCGCTAGAGAAATTCCGACTTTAGTGTCCCTAACTCGGAAATTGTCTCATAGAGTTTGAAAACGAGCCCGGAGAAGGACCTCCCGATCTTATCACTTTCCTAATCCATTGCCAACGACGCGCTGATAAGACCCGTCAACAGAGTCTGGCTGGAGAGAAAATGTGAAGAAAAAAATCCCAAAGTTACACAAATCTGTGTTTTTTTCTCCCGAAATTTGTTCTTAGGGATTCATGTAACCAAAAAAACTTCAAAGCACAAAAATCGGGCAAGTAATACCGGAGATATGATATTGTTACTCACGAACAAATTTCAGATTTGATTCACTTCAGGAAACTTTTCCCCCTTCTTCTCGCGGAGAGAGCTGTCAATCACGTTTCGACCGGCTGTTTAGCAGCTGTATCGGATTAAGCCCTCTTAGTGACTGACCAGCTTGTATGACTGCGCATATCAGTGCACATGTCCTTTTGATTCATGTTTTATTTTGAATTTGATTTTATTACCAGAAATTTGAAAATGAACTGCTACCTCAAATGCAATTTTGAACGGGGAAAAATGAACCAGCAAAAGCGGAGATAAATATGAGATCGTGCGCTCTGCCGACGCTGCTCAGCCTACGCTTGAGCGGAGATTGTCGCATAGACATACGGGTCTTTTCCGAGTTTCGTCCAATTTTCTAGCGAGGCGGAGATTGTCGCATAGACATACGGGTCTTTTCCGAGTTTCGTCCAATTTTCTAGCGAGGCACTACGTGTACGTTCTTCCCTCGCTGCAGCACGTACGGTCTCGTTAGAAAACTGTATGCGTAAGTGCACTGCGTGCGCCGGCATCAGAATCAAACTCGGAGAAGGTTGTGTGACAATTTCTGAGCTGCGTGTCTGAGCAAGAAGTTACGGTCTGAGCGATGTGTATGTTATTGTTGTTGAATGAGAGTAGTCTATAGTTACTAGACCTTCGCTGTGTTCTCCTCATTGCTTTTGTTTTAATAAACCGACCCGGCTAAGCAGTATTCTCTCTGTCTTAAATTCATTATGTTATGTTATGTTTCTACCTTTTATCACCTTCTCTTATGTTATTGTTTGTTTTTATTATTCCGTAATTTCCTCTTCCTATCTTTCCTTACGCTATCCTTATTGTTTCTTTCTTCTACCACCTTCTTTTTCTGTCTTTTCTTATGTTAATCTTTGTTTTTTCCATCTTTCATCCTTTGTTCTATCTTTCCATTATGTATTCTTAATCTTTTTGTCTTAATTACTTAATGTTATTCTTTGTTTTATCATCTCTTATGCTATTGTTTGTTGTTATCATTCTATTATTTCCTCTTCCTCTCTTTCCTTACGCTATCCTGTGTTTCTTCCTTCTATCACCTTCTCTTATGTTATTCTTTGTCTTTATCATTTTCTCTTTTACTTTTTCTGTCTTTCCTTAAGTAATTATTAATTGTTTCTTCCTTCAATCACCTTCTCTTATGTTATTTTTTGGTCCGAAGCGCGGAAGCTTTGAAGTTTCATTACATTATTTATAGTGGAAGAAAACGAATCGTCGTACCGTTTCGACTCTTAATCCTTGTCTTAAATAAGACCCCCCCCCCCATCCCGCGCCTTTTCTACGTTTCATTAAATTATTAGACAAAGAAGGCGATTCGTTGTGACTTTCTCGACTCTAAATCTTTGTCTTAAAATATTACCCCCCCCCCCCCTCCCGCCCTTTGCGCGGAAGCTTCAACGCTTCACGTTCGTCGTACCGTTCTCGACTCTAAATCCTTGTCTTAAATAAGACCCCCCCCCTCCCGCGGTTTTAACGTTTCATTTTGAGAAAGAAGACGATTCGTTGTACCGTTCTCGAATCTTAATTCTTGTCTGAATTCAGCCCCCCCCCCCTCCCGCGCACTGCGCGGAAGCGTCAACGATTAATATAATTATTCGAGAAAGAAGATGATTCGTCGTACCGTTCCCGACTCTAAATCCTTGTCTTAAATACCCCCCCCCCCCTCCTGCCCGCGCTTTTAACGCTTCATTTAATTATTCGAGAAAGAAGACGATTCGTTGCACCGTTTTAGAATCTTAATTCTTGTCTGAATTCAGCACTCCCCCCTCCACTTACGCGCAAAGCGCGAAAGCTTTGAAGTTTCATTAAATCATTAGACAAAGAAGACGATTCGTTGTACCGTTCCCGACTATAAATCCTTGTCTTAAATAACGCCCCCCTCCTGCCCGCGCTTTTAACGCTTCATTTAATTATTCGAGAAAGAAGACGATTCGTTGCACCGTTTTAGAATCTTAATTCTTGTCTGAATTCAGCCGTCCCCCCTCCACTCACGCGCAAAGCGCGAAAGCTTTGAAGTTTCATTAAATCATTAGACAAAGAAGACGATTCGTTGTACCGTTCCCGACTCTAAATCCTTGTCTTAAATACCCCCCCCCCTCCTGCCCGCGCTTTTAACCCTTCATTTAATTATTCGAGAAAGAAGACGATTCGTTGCACCGTTTTAGAATCTTAATTCTTGTCTGAATTCAGCCCTCCCCCTCCACTCACGCGCAAAGCGCGAAAGCTTTGAAGTTTCATTAAATCATTAGACAAAGAAGACCGTTGTACCGTTCTCGACTATAAATCCTTGTCTTGAATAAGATTCCCCCCCCCTCCCGCGCTTTTAACGCTTCATTTAATTATTTGAGTCAGAAAACGATTCGTTGTGCCGTTCTCGACTCTCAATTCTTGTCTTAATTACACCCCTCCCACTCTCGCACAAAGCGTGGAAATTGATTTGTTTTCGCTTTTCTCTATTTATAATTCTCAAGCGCTGATGATATTGGCATTCATTTTCTTCATTCATTTTCTTTACTTTCCGTTGGCTTACTTTTTGTAATAAAGCCGGTAACATCAGCGATATTTTAATTGTTTTCGCTTCGCTCTCTCCCGCGATCCGTGTCTCTTTATATTGCTCAAGCGCTTAATTATATTGACATTCATTTTCTTCATTCACTTCTTTCTTTCCGTTGCTTACTTTTTGTCATGATAGACGGTAGTTACATCAGCCAAATTGAATTGTTTTCGCTTCTCTCGATCTCCTGCAATCTGTCTCTCTTCATAATTCTCAAGCGATGGTGATATTGGAATTCATTTTCTTCATTCATTTCTTTCTTTCCGGTGGCTTACCTTTTGTCATGAAGCCGGTAACATCAGCGACATTGAATTGTTTTCGCTTCTCTCTTTCCCGCGACCTGTCTCTCTTTATATTTTCCAAGCATATTGGCATTCATTTTCTTCTTCCATTTCTTTCTTTCCGTTGGCTGGACTTTTTGTCATAATAGAAGGTAAACATCAGCTAAATTGAATTGTTTTCGCTTCTCTCTCTCCAGCGATATGCGTTCATTTTCTTCATTCATTTCTTTCTTTCCGTTGCTTACTTTTTGTCATGATAGACGGTAGTAACATCAGCCAAATTGAATTGTTTTCGCTTCTCTCGATCTCTTGCAATCTGTCTCTCTTCATAATTCTCAAGCGATGGTGATATAGGAATTCATGTTTTCGCTTCATTTCTTTTTTTCCGTCATTGTGGCTTACTTTTTTTCATAATAGACGGTAACATCAAGAAATTAAATTGTTTTTGCTTGTCTCTCTCCAGCGATCTGTCTCTCTTTATGATTATCAAGCGCTGGTGATATTGAAATCATTTTTTTCTCCATTCATTTCTTTCTTTCCGTTGCCTTACTTATTTCATAATAGACGGTAACATCAGCTATTGAATTTTTTCGCTTCTCTCGATCTCCTGCAATCTGTCTCTCTTCATAATTCTCAAGCGATGGTGATATTGGAATTCATTTTCTTCATTCATTTCTTTCTTTCCGGTGGCTTACCTTTTGTCATGAAGCCGGTAACATCAGCGACATTGAATTGTTTTCGCTTCTCTCTTTCCCGCGACCTGTCTCTCTTTATATTTTCCAAGCATATTGGCATTCATTTTCTTCTTCCATTTCTTTCTTTCCGTTGGCTGACTTTTTGTCATAATAGAAGGTAAACATCAGCTAAATTGAATTGTTTTCGCTTCTCTCTCTCCAGCGATATGCGTTCATTTTCTTCATTCATTTCTTTCTTTCCGTTGCTTACTTTTTGTCATGATAGACGGTAGTAACATCAGCCAAATTGAATTGTTTTCGCTTCTCTCGATCTCTTGCAACCTGTCTCTCTTCATAATTCTCAAGCGATGGTGATATAGGAATTCATGTTTTCGCTTCATTTCTTTTTTTCCGTCATTGTGGCTTACTTTTTTTCATAATAGACGGTAACATCAAGAAATTAAATTGTTTTTGCTTGTCTCTCTCCAGCGATCTGTCTCTCTTTATGATTATCAAGCGCTGGTGATATTGAAATCATTTTTTTCTCCATTCATTTCTTTCTTTCCGTTGCCTTACTTATTTCATAATAGACGGTAACATCAGCTATTGAATTTTTTCGCTTCTCTCGATCTCCCGCGATCTGTCTCTCTTTAAGATTCTCAAGCGCTGATGATATTGGCATTCATTTTCTTCATTTATTTTCTTTACTTTCCGTTGGCTTACTTTTTGTAATAAAGCCGGTAACATCAGCGATATTTTAATTGTTTTCGCTTCGCTCTCTCCCACGATCCGTCTCTCTTTATGATTCTCAAGCGCTGGTAATATTGAAATTAATATTTTTTCATTCATTTCTTTCTTTCCGTTGGCCCACTTATTTCATAATAGACGGTAACATCAGCTATTGAATTTGTTCGCTTTTCTCGATCTCCTGCGACCTATCTCTCTTTAAAATTATCAAGCGCTGATGATATTGGCATTCATTTTCTTCATTCATTTTCTTTACTTTCCGTTGGCTTACTTTTTGTAATAAAGCCGGTAACATCAGCGATATTTTAATTGTTTTCGCTTCGCTCTCTCCCGCGATCCGTGTCTCTTTATATTGCTCAAGCGCTTAATTATATTGACATTCATTTTCTTCATTCACTTCTTTCTTTCCGTTGCTTACTTTTTGTCATGATAGACGGTAGTTACATCAGCCAAATTGAATTGTTTTCGCTTCTCTCGATCTCCTGCAATCTGTCTCTCTTCATAATTCTCAAGCGATGGTGATATTGGAATTCATTTTCTTCATTCATTTCTTTCTTTCCGGTGGCTTACCTTTTGTCATGAAGCCGGTAACATCAGCGACATTGAATTGTTTTCGC
The DNA here is from genome assembly GCA_035222895.1 of Strongylocentrotus droebachiensis. Lineage (NCBI taxonomy): Eukaryota > Metazoa > Echinodermata > Echinoidea > Camarodonta > Strongylocentrotidae > Strongylocentrotus > Strongylocentrotus droebachiensis. The sequence continues at coordinate 136,974 of JAVYIG010004731.1, read as the reverse complement.
TTCTCTCTTTCCCGCGACCTGTCTCTCTTTATATTTTCCAAGCATATTGGCATTCATTTTCTTCTTCCATTTCTTTCTTTCCGTTGGCTGACTTTTTGTCATAATAGAAGGTAAACATCAGCTAAATTGAATTGTTTTCGCTTCTCTCTCTCCAGCGATCTGCGTTCATTTTCTTCATTCATTTCTTTCTTTCCGTTGCTTACTTTTTGTCATGATAGACGGTAGTAACATCAGCCAAATTGAATTGTTTTCGCTTCTCTCGATCTCTTGCAATCTGTCTCTCTTCATAATTCTCAAGCGATGGTGATATAGGAATTCATGTTTTCGCTTCATTTCTTTTTTTCCGTCATTGTGGCTTACTTTTTTTCATAATAGACGGTAACATCAAGAAATTAAATTGTTTTTGCTTGTCTCTCTCCAGCGATCTGTCTCTCTTTATGATTCTCAAGCGCTGGTGATATTGAAATCATTTTTTTCACCATTCATTTCTTTCTTTCCGTTGCCTTACTTATTTCATAATAGACGGTAACATCAGCTATTGAATTTTTTCGCTTCTCTCGATCTCCCGCGATCTGTCTCTCTTAAGATTCTCAAGCGCTGATGATATTGGCATTCATTTTCTTCATTTATTTTCTTTACTTTCCGTTGGCTTACTTTTTGTAATAAAGCCGGTAACATCAGCGATATTTTAATTGTTTTCGCTTCGCTCTCTCCCACGATCCGTCTCTCTTTATGATTCTCAAGCGCTGGTAATATAGAAATTAATATTTTTTCATTCATTTCTTTCTTTCCGTTGGCCCACTTATTTCATAATAGACGGTAACATCAGCTATTGAATTTGTTCGCTTTTCTCGATCTCCTGCGATCTATCTCTCTTTAAAATTATCAAGCGCTGATGATATTGGCATTCATTTTCTTCATTCATTTTCTTTCTTTTCGTTGGCTGACTTTTTGTCATAAATCATAATAGAAGGTAAACATCAGCTAAATTGAATTGTTTTCGCTTCTCTCTCCAGCGATCTGCGTTCATTTTCTTCATTCATTTCTTTCTTTCTGTTGGCTTACTATTTGTCATATAAAATCCGGTAACATTAGCTTAATTGAATTGTTTTCGCTTCTCGATCTCCTGAGACATGTCTCTCTTTATATTTCACAAGCGCTGGTGTTGTAGGCATTCATTTCCTTCATTCATTTCTTTTTTTCCGTTGGCATAATTTGTGTAATGAAAGCCGGTAACAGCGATATTGAAATGTTTTTGCTTCTATCTCTCCTGCAATCTGTCTCAAGCGCCGGTGATATTGACGTTTATTTCCTTCATTCATTTCTTTCTTTCGGAATGCAACGTCTCGTAAATATGCTAATAACACTTATTGTTCGACTTGAGTTCCAAAGTTGCCAGTTGCTGGTACCACATCTAATTAACATTTCGCAGGTCCATGCTGAAACCAATAATTATTGTCTGAATTCTAGACTAACCCAACTCTCCAAATGTACGCAAGCTCTGTTGATGCAGGGATTAAGTCCTTAATAGCCTTGTATTGACAGAGGGATAAGTTCACCAGCAGATAAGGAAGGGTCTTGTTTACTTAATGATAATCAGTTCAGTTCAAGTTTTATTTGTCTTCCAGAAAACACATGTGACAAAATATAATAGAGTATAATCATAACAGAACAATAACAGTACAATGTAGAATAGAGAAAGACGAGGAGACCTTGGTTGAAGCACAGCTTGTTAAGTTAAGGCCCCCTCATATGATGTGACAAAGATAACTGATTCATGAATACAACAACAAATATGGAATATATAAAACTATTTACAAAATACTCTCAGAGAACAACTACCCAACGATGCATCGACCACAGCATGGATGACTACAACAAGTATACCCGAAGATGCGCACATCCCCATCACACCGGGTGAGCTAACAAGCTCACCGTGTGTGTGAAAAAAATGTATCATATGAGCAAAAAAAAAAAAAAAAAAAAAAAAATCAACCCACCCATGGGAGGGCGATCTAATATGGACAAACCCAAGCTGACACCAAGTCGAGACATTGATGAGTTATTGCTCTCTGAGTGCAGAGGTCAAGAACGACAAGTAGGAATATATGGTATATGTACAGATGACAAAGAAGAAGAAAAAAAGAAAAGGGATAAAAGGGGATTATGTCAAAGTCAAGAAATAACAAAAAAATAGATCGAGAGTAGAGTTTAATATGCTACAGTACACGAAAAATGAAGCTTGATAACACATTCATGTGTCATCGACATACTTGTGAAGTAAATATGACTTAAGTCTACGTTTAAAAACTGAGATACTTGAAGCATTTGTTATAGTAGTATCAAGTGAATTCCAGAACCTGGGGCCAGTGGACATTAGAGTATTCAGAGTGAATGTTGTCCTTGCATATGGTAAATGGAGAGCAGAAGCCTGTCTGGTATTATAGCTGTGAATTTGGTTATTTCTTCTAAAGATTTGAGCAAGGGCAGGAGGGAGGTCCCCAGAGTGAATGCTAAACATGAGCGTTCCAAGTTGCATTGAATAGAGATCTTCTAGTTTTAGAATACCGTTTTCATAATAAAGTAGATTTGTATGTGCACGATAATTCGCCTTACAAATTATTCTAATAACCCGCTTCTGCACAACAAAGAGCCTGTGGATTTGAGTTTTGGATGATTTGCCCCATGCCAACATACCATAATTAATATATGATAAAATAAGAGTAGAGTACAAAATGAACAATACCTCTTGAGGTATACATGATCTCAACTTATAAATAACACCAGTATTTCTTGACACCACTTTACTTAATTTGTCCACATGAGTTTTCCAATTCAGTTTCTCATCTATGTAAATCCCAAGAAATTTTGTTGAAGTTACTCTCTCAATTGGGTTATTATTAAATGCCACTTCGCCCGGCAAAATATTAACTGAATTACTGAACAGTATATAATTAGTTTTCTGAAGATTCAAGGATAACTTATTAGCATTAATCCACTTCATTACTTTTCGAAACTCTTCATTAACAGTATTCAACAATATTTGTGGACATTTATGAGAAAAAAATACACTTGAGTCATCAGCAAAAAATATGAATGATAATACACTTGATGAGCGTTGAAAATCATTAATATACAAGATGAATAAAAGTGGTCCCAAAATGGAGCCCTGGGGAACGCCACATGTTACTTTTTGGGGGCAAGAGTCAATTCCATTTAAGGACACGTATTGCTTTCTATCAGTAAGATAACTTCTAAACCAATCCAAGGCGACTCCCCTGACACCATAATGACATAATTTACTTAAGAGAATTTCATGGTCTACAGTATCAAAGGCCTTGGAAAAGTCTAAAAATGTACCGATGGTGTGTAAGCGACTATCTAAGGCAGAAGCAAGTTTATCTATAAGGTGTAAAATTGCATGTGTTGTTGTATGCTTCTCCCGAAAACCAAACTGATAATTACTGAAGACACATTTTTTGTTTAAAAATGTTATAGTTCTTACATAAATAATTTTTTCCAGAATTTTTGAAAAACACGTTAACAAAGAAATCGGACGATAATTTGTCAGTAATTGAGAGTCACCTTTTTTAAAAATTGGTACAACTTTTGCGATCTTCATGTTTATCGGAACAACTCCGCTTGACATAGACAAATTAAAAATATGAACTAGTGGTTGAAGGATACCGACAATAACTTGCTTAATAAGTTCGTTCCCAATATGATCATAACCAGGACTTTTCTTGTTCTTGAGGGCTTTAACAATACCAAGCAATTCTTCGTCATTTGTGGGCACCAGAAATAAACTTTGCATGTTACGTTCTCCTAAGTAATCATGAAAATCAGTTTGACTGTTTGGAATATTTTTTTTCAGATTCGGACCAATGTTACAAAAATATTCATTAAACTTTTCCACTATAATATTTTTATCTTCAACCATTTGGTCATCTATATTCATTTGTATTATACTTGTTACTTTAGATGTTTTTTGAAATACATTTCTTATCACCTTCCACGTGCCCTTGATATTATTGTAAGTTGCTTGAAACTGTGCAAAATAGTATTGTTTTTTGGCTGCACGCAGCTGAGAAGTCAGAGTATTTCTGTAAACGGAATATTTCCTTTTTAGAGCTTCCGTCCCTGCTTTCCTATATTTATAAAACAGCTCATTTTTCTTATTTATTGATTTCAGCATAGCATTGGTGACCCACGGCAAACGTGGGGTTTTTCTACGGTTGTTTTTACACTTTACTACTGGAATATTAGCATCATACAGCGATAAAAACCTATTCATGAAAATATCGAAGGCACTCTCATCACACTGATTCAAAAGAACATCACTCCAGTTTGTCGCCAATAATGCCTCTCTAAACTGATTAATATTTTCTGGGGTGTTTCTTCTAACATAAATATTCTTTTGGGTGACTACAGGGTTTTTTCCCAAAGGAATTGTAGTATACACAGGAAAATGGTCAGACAAGTCTGACACTACAATAGTAGATAAAGGAAAAGGTTGCAAGTTACTAAAGATATTGTCAATTAGAGTAGCAGATGATTCAGTTACTCTTGTTGGTTTTGTTATCAAGGGCAACAAAGAAAACGACAACAACAAATTCAGGAAATCATCAACATGAGCATCAACATTATGCTGTAAAAGGTTTATATTATAATCTCCAACCAAAAATAAGGATTTACCATTAAGTGACTGGTTTTCCAAAGCTCTCTGCATTTCGTCCAAAAAAATGTTCAAAATACCATTGGGAGGTCTGTACACGACTCCAATCACGATATTATTTTTACCAGAAATAAACACTTCAACAAATAAAGCTTCTAGATTTTCAGTCATGACATTAAGTTCGTGACATACTCGATAATCGAGCCCAGATGGAACATAAAGGGCAACACCACCACCACGTCTGCCTACTCTACTATTGCTTAACAAGTTATAACCTGGAATAACAAACAAATTTGCATCATTTTCACTGGTGAACCAAGTTTCAGTGACACCAATGGCAGTTAAGCCTGAGCTGATTTTGTTCACAAATGATGTCACATGTTCAAAATTTCTACTCATGCTGCGGATATTAAAATGAAGAAGGGAGAGCTCTTTATCTGTGGCATTTTTAACTGACTCAAAGAACTGTTGTTCTGTAGAATAATTACATCTTAAAGAAATATTTTCAATGCTGTCACTGATATCACTCAAGCTAGCTTCAAGAAAATTGCAAATATTTTGGTCATCTATTTGAGCCATGATCGGTCAAGATAGGTGATAGGATAAACACGAGTACTGATAACATAGACATAAGGAAACGGCCAGCTAACTTAAATACAACTATAAAGATAAACACTTGAGACATATAGAATATGAGACAGCAAATTGGAGAGGAAAAAGGAAGGTATAAACAGGGAAAGGAAGACAAAAAAGAACAGGATGGAAAACATATATATAAATGTAATTGCGCACAGGATACATTGCGCAGATAAGTTAAAAGACAATTCATATGAAAAAGATAGTACCAATAGTGTAGTAAATAAAAAGAGATGTTTAAAGTGTCATGTGGCAAGAGCTATCAAGTTATTAGACAAAGGTTAAAATTATAGCCTGGCCAAGTCCCCTTCAGAAAAGATGGTTTTCTTAATTTCTTTGCCATCAGTTGCTGGCAACAAGGCGATGACTCGACCATCCCGTGTCCAAGCAGTTTTCACCCGTTGATGGTCACGGGTCATCTTGAGGAGCTTGGCATTATCGCGGGTGAGGTCCTCCTGGATGGATTTTCTCGTACCTGCGAGCTTGCGACGACTCCCGAGGACCTCGTTCCTCTTCCTGAACGACAGGAACTTGACGATCATTGTGCTCGGACTTGGACCAGTTGTCTTGACCGAGGAATTCACCCGTTGGACGTGGTCTATGTCCCCCTTCTGAAGGTGAACGCCGAGGGAGGTGTTGACTAGATCAACTATAAGTTCATCTGAGGTCACCCCTTCAACCTCGCGGATACCAAAAAATCTGAGAGAGTTTCTCCTGTTGTATTGCTCTTGGGAGTTTACATCCCTTCTCAGCAGACTGAATTGTTGGCCTGTGCCATCGTGGCTTTCCTTCAACAGCTTGATTTCCTTTTTATTTCTCTCTTCAGAAATCTCAAGGTCAAGGATCCTTGCCTCCTGCCTTCCTATCGACTCCTCAAGCTTTCTCTCCCTCTCGGTGGAAGCATCCTGAAGATGAAGAATCATGGCTGCTTGCTCATCAATCTGTTTTTGAAATTTAGCTAGACTTGAGTCAACATGTGCTGAGACTAGCTGCATAAATTTCTCATCATGAAGTATATCAGTCATGACTGCCTGAATGAGAGAGGCAGTTTCCTTCTTCTCCCTAGCCGATCTTGTTTTGTCAGCCATAGTTGTAACAGGTTGATAGTAGAAGTAGAAGTAGGTGAAGTAGAGGTTGAAGTATAAATACAATAGCTGCATACACAAAGCCCAGAGTAGAGTCACAGATCCACTACTTTGCACACATCACACATGAGTTGCAACAAAATATTGAGTTAGTGGGGCTGAAGATAAGATTCTTACCACATGGCTCAATACAAAAGTTGAAACAGTCCGTTAATTCCTCAGTTTCCTCGTTTTTAACACATTCCTCTCATGGTACCACTATTAACTTGTTGCAAATTACATATCGCTTTGTTTTATTGAAGCTAAAATGATGAATAACAGACCAAAATGTCAACAGCAAAAACAAGATACGCGTGCATACTCGTGCACTGACCATCTGTTCACTAGACAATAATGACTATATCAAAGCCCAAACTAAAGTCTATGAGACAATTCACTGAATTTTCTCTAACGGAGAGTTTTCGTCATGATTTCCACCAAGTCTGGTGTCAGCGAATTATGGCCTTCTGCACATGGAAACTGGCGATCCACTCCCTTTAACAATGAGGACCATATTTTTATGCCACATGTTTGTGACTTGTGGTCCCATATACATCTTTCTGTGTACAGTGCTTTGTACTTTTACCAAGACTGGACTAAGGGTATGTTTATGCTCAACTTTTTCTGGCCAGAATGAGGCATCTGTTACGCGTTTAGTTCAAAACACGGTTGCGTCCTTTCTCACTTTTGTAGAATCACTGAAAAACGGCGATCACGATCTCTGATCGTAAACTCACAAAAAGGTGCGTTTACAATTTGTAAACGCCTTTAAATGGGGTCAACGCACTGACCTCAGTGCAGGTTTGTGAATCCGGCTGCAAGGCCAATTAAGTCCACCCAGATAGAATAGCCTGGAGGAGCCAGAGAAGTGAGCATAAACAGTACACCGTGGAACTGCGATTACGATGAGCGTTTCAAATCGCTCATTCTGCCTTCAAAATTGAGCTTAAACGCACCCTAAATATCTTATCATTTCGATGATTCCAGAACCTTGCAGTATAACACACCAATACTTACATGTATATGCTACATGATCAACTTTTTCTCATCGATTTCACACCGTTTCCTTCACAATGCAATAGCATGACCAGAACCCAACTTTATCTTTAATCCTGTGTTGCGGTATTATAAGCCCGGTATGAATAGGTCAAGGATGCTCCCTGCTGTTTCTGCTTGGGTCAAGAGGCATGTTCTCATTAGGTATGACTTCATCAGCTTGAGATTGCCAAATAGCCCGCTATTTCTGATTTGGGAAATAAGACTGAAGTTACAAATCGCAACTTCATCAGCTCGAAACACGACACTCGAGCTCAAGATATTTTGCTCAGCATTCGCGCATAGTGTGAGTCTTCGGGCTGGTGAAGACGCAAATTAGCGGATAATTTGGGATCGGGATCGTTAAAATAGCGGGTTATTTCGCAATCTCGAGCTGATGAGGACAGGCCTATTCTCCATATTTTATGTGGAATAGGATCTAGATAAAGCACCTGCACATGTACAGTAAGTGTGTTCATATCTGAAAGAAAGGGATATTGCATTATATTAGATAGCTCAGACGGGATTGGTCCAGAGCTGGTCACGTGATATCGATTCTGAGGGTCTTAATTTTTGTCTCGCCTGCGTAGCAAAAAGCGAGACATAGGCGCCGCTTTTCCGGTGACGGCGACGGCGGCGACGGCGTCAACATCAAAAACTTAACCTAAGGTTAAGTTTTTTAATTTTTGATATAATTTTTAAAGTATAGGTTCTTAGTCAATAAAACTTGGACTATAGGGTAATCAAGTATCCCCAATCATGTGAGTAGAATTTCAGATCACAAATTTAAGGTCAAAGGTCATTTCAGGTCAACAGACTTGGACTATGTTGTAGCATCATCATCGAAAACTTAACCTAAGGTTAAGTTTTTGAATTTTTGATATAATTTTTAAAGTATAAGTTCTGAGTCAATGAAACTTAGACTATAGGGTAATCAAGTATCCCCAATCATGTGAGTAGAATTTCAGATCACAAAGTCAAGGTCAAAGTTCATTTCAGGTCAACAGACTTGGACTATGTTGTGGCATCATCATCAAGATTTTCAAAATGCTTCTTCTTCGTTATTTTTCAACCGATTTTGATTCTGATTGTTTCATATGATAGGGCTAGGAGGGGGATTTAAAACTTCTACACAGAATCGTGAAATTCATTATCTATGCTAATTTATGCAAGTTTATTTGAAATCACAAAAAATGCTTCTTCTCCTTCATTTCTCGACCGATTTTGATTTGGTTTGCTTTATCTGGTAGAGCTAACTTTGGTACACTAAACGTCTACACTGAATTTTGAAATTGTTCTCCATTCATTAATAATGGTAATTTATGCAAATTTATTCCAAAAATAACAAAAATTGCTTTTCTCCCTCATTTCTTGACCGATTTTGATTTGGTTTGCCTTATCTGGTAGAGCTAAATTTGGAACACTAAACTTCTACACAGAATTTTGAGATTTTACTCCATTGATTAATTATGGTAATTTATGCAAATTTATTCCAAAAATAATTTAAAAATCACAAAAAATGCTTCTTCTCCTTCATATTTCGACCGATTTTGATTTGGTTTGCTTTATATCGTAGAGCTAACTTTGGTACACTAAACGTCTACACAGAATTTTGAAATTGTTCTCCATTAATTAATTATGGTAATTTATGCAAATTTATTCCAAAAATAACAAAAATTGCTTCTTCTCCCTCATTTCTTGACCGATTTTGATTTGGTTTGCCTTATCTGGTAGAGCTAAATAAATTTGGAACACTAAACTTCTACACAGAATTTTGAGATTTTACTCCATTGATTATTTATGGTACTTTATGCAAATGAAATGAAATTATGTCCCTTTCAGGGCATCAAATTTTTATTTTTTGACCAATTCAAAAGTGTACCACAATATTTGTTGTTGCGAGATGCGGATGAGCACTGCGCCATTGACGTTCTGGTTTATCATAATGAATTGCGTTATGCAGGCGAGACCGCCGAGAGCGTTTCCCTTGTTATAATTTCCTGGCCGGTCACTTTCAATGGTTATATTAACCAGCTGATGAAATCAATATCTTTTCAATCAATGCATGCCGCCCTCTTGAGGACTGTGTGCCTTTTTTTTTCTTCTCAAAATGTTCCTTTCCATCAATTTTTTTCTTCTCACTTTTCTCACTAATTTGTTTTTCTCAACAAAAAAATGGACCCACCCCCCCCCCCAATCAATGTTCAAAATTCAAACCAAGACTACTGGTATCTAATATAAAAGATATTGACTGGCAGGGGGGTATTTAGCATTCTTCCGACCTTTAGGGAGTTATATTTTCTCCTGTGACCATATTTGTTACCACTTGGGAAAATATAACTGCCTTCAGTAGTCCAAAGAATGTTATATTACACCCTCTGTCAATCAATATCTTTACAAATATCTATATCTGTAACGTGAGATTAATTGTAAGTTACTGTTTATTGGAAAGTTACAATCGATTGAATGAGATACGATCGATTGTAACTTTGTAATAGTACATTGCCATGATTAATTAGTAGGCCTACACATAATTCATTTGCTGTACAAATCAGCCAGTAGTCAATATGGTGCCTTCATACGGACGGACATATGGTATGCTTAGTTGCGATCCATTAAAGGAAAATCCAACCTTAAACACAAATTGCTCTGAAAACTTTCCAGAAAATTAGAGAAGCAGATTATTGGAAATTTGAACAAAAATTGGAAAAGCAATGATAAAGCTATGAATTTTTCAAAGTTGTAATCATTATATATGAAGGAATTTAAATTGTGCAAAATCTGTAGTGTTACTGTGATGTAGTGGCATACAACTTTCCCCATTTTTTCCAACACATAAAATGACTAAAATTTAATGAAATTTCATATCTTGTTAAAAAAAAAAGTATGATGTGGGAGGATCTTTTCTCTTTCGAGGACCTCCCCTAATATACTATCCCTAATATATTCTGAGTAGTGCCCCAAGGGAGAAGGCACTTAGGAGAAAAACAGAAATTAAATATATTTTTGTACACAACAAACGGGAGAGTTGACCTTGACTATGTCACAATGCAATGACAGAATTGCCAATTTGAAATTCGCATAGTTCTAGTAATCTACTAGATCAAACATCAATACTCTCTTATTACTGGTCCATTTTATTTCAAAGTACCACCATTTTGTTTCTCTGATCTTTTTGCTCTCATAGAAATGATCTCCATACAAATTTTGGATTTCCTTTAATATAGTGACTCGGAGTGGGTTATGATTCATTATTAAAATGAGCATATGTGTATTTCAGAGTGGGTGCTTCAAAACCAAGATATTGTCAACAACAGAACAAGGGCAAAACACTGAGATAAAATGTTATTATGCCAGCGCATCTATTACCATACTATAATAGGTAACCAAATCCGAGATAAGGCCTGTGTTTTGGAACAGTGTTGGGATATGGTTCAGAAACCTGGAACAGAAAGAAGGTATGTCCTCATCAGCTCGAAATTGCCAAAAATAATGTGTTGGTTGCCCGGTAAAAGGTCGCGTAGCGTGTGCGCTGGTTACAAAAGGTGGAACATAAAAAAACGCATTCGAAATTTTAACACCTACTTCAAGTGCTGAAATGTTCCATGCAGCCAAAACTATTATGTTCTCAAATGGATTCGCAAATATATTTTCATTTCATGCTATACGACGTTTTGGAAAGGTTGGACCTGGGAGAAATTGTGGTGGAGGTGCTGAAGTGGAGTGGCTTGAGATGGATGGGTCATGTCTTGAGAAGGGAAGATGATAAAGCTGTTAAAAGAGCGTGGGATCTGGAAGTGGAGGGCATAAGAGGGGAAAGGAAGAGCGAGGATATCATGGAAAGATATGGTGAAGAAAGAAAGCAGTAAGGTTGGTCTAAATGAGGAGGATGCTTGAGACAAGAAGAGGTGGATTGATGGAGTGTCATCGTGGCGCAAAAGTAATTAACCCCTTGTAATAAATGATGATGATGGTGTGCACATGTGCCAAATTTATCTCTTTCCCTCTTCCCGTCCTCCTCTCGCTGTTAATCCCCTCTCCAAAAAGAAAGGGGGAGTTGAGAATTGAGCATCAACTAGAGTTATGAATTCAAAATAATTGATTTAATCTTCAACTTATTAATCAAATGTTTAACAAAGAAATATGTATCATAAAGAATAAGAAAGGGAAAGGAGAGGGTTGTTTATGTTGAAACGTATGATTCTTTTCTAATTGGACTATTACTACAATTTTCAACATAATTAAACTCTGTGTAATGTCCTGTGCGATCTTCTGGTTAAAAGGCCTGTCCTTTTGGCTTGAATTTTAAAACTAGGAGTAATTATTTTGTAAAATTGCAAGGGTTCGCAACCCTCAAATTTCAAAATATAGTCCTGTGTGAACATACTAATACACAATATATATATATATATATGTCTCTATAAATGTATGTACAGTAAAAAACTTAATTATTCACACCCCTTTGTGTACCATTGATGGTAACTTTGCGGTTAGTATTAGAGGTAAAGACCAGTTTCGGAAACGCCCCCCTTTCAAAAAATGAAATGGAAATGGTCTATACCTTTAAAGGTATAGACCAGTTCTGGTCATGCGATTGCATTGTGAAAGAAACATTGTGGAATCAATCAGAAAAGGTTGATCATCTAGCAATAGTATTGATGTGTACTGCAAGGTTCTGGAATCATCAAAATGATAAGAAATTTGACTCGGTCTTAATAAAGTTACAAGCACTGTACACAGAAAGATGTATATGGGACTACATAATATGGGACTACGGACCAAGCACTGACTCTGTTCTCTTCGGCAGTGAAAATGAAAACGGTATTAGATAGTGGTGTGGCTGGTCCAGGGTCCTGTTTCACAAAGTCTTTTTTCAATTAAAAATGGCAACAATCAGTGACAAATCTGCTGATAACCAAGCAGAAGCAAGGATTTCACTAGCTTTAAACAAAACTGTCATTTGTCACTGATGACAAGTTTTGTGAAATGGGGCCCTGGAGGGTGTTTCACAAAGTTGAACTTATCTCTTAGATGGACTTAACAATTATGGAAAGCCGTTAGCATCTATGAAAATATTTTGTAAAAGTAATTTCAAAAGGCATAAAATGTTGATTCAATTCATTCATATTTCCTATTATCAAGAAGATTTCATGTTCTTGATGTAGAATTTATAAAAAGTCTAAAATACTTGATTTTTCGCTTTTGAATATATTTTATTTTAAGACTACAAATGGCTCTCCATAATTTTTAAAGTTCAACTTAGAGTTAAGTTCGACTTAGGATCTTTGTGAAACACGCCTGGTGCGTGGTGTGGTATTCTCATCTACTCTGCGTGATCATTGGCACAGCTGGTCGGTCTATACTACTTCTCCATCATCTGTCAATTTGGTAGGCCCTCGTGTGACTGCGCTCGCACAACCATGCAATGCCAGCCTCCCATACATGTACATATTCACAGAGCATAGAACACTACATGGGTCATGCATTAAAGGTATAGACCCGTTTTGGAAACGCCCCCTCTCAAAAAATGAAATGGAAGCTCTTATTACCAATCATGTGAAAGAATATGTTATGACTAATACGTGATGGTACAAATTTTGCCGGGAAACCGCCTACTAATTGATATATTTGGCAAATTATTATATCTATCCGGACTACCTGTGTACAGTTTACCAAGACTGGGCCAAATTTCTTATCATTTTGATGATTCCAGAACCTTGCAGTATATACACACCAATATAATATGCTAGATGATCAACCTTTTCTGATCGATTCCACAACGTTTCTTTCACGATCCAAATCGCATGACCAGAACTCTCGTATATGACACATTTACCGATCCACAAGCTATTTTTACCTTCATGTGTTGCTAGGTCAAACAAACCTTATGGCCTGCCTTACCTAACAATATGCCATGTATTCAGTTTGCATTTCGATGAACAGGTGAATGAAATTGTCATGAGGCATTTAAAGGGGAAGTCCATCCTGACAGTGTGTTAGTGAAAGGTAGTGAAAGTCTGAGCAATATCCAACTAAAAATAGGACAGTGATTAATTTTTTAAGTTGTCATCAGTGAAACGCAAAATGGCAACACTGTGATATATCTTGCGAGGTCCACTACAATTTGCTGTGGATAGAAGATTTATAAACTCTCATTTTCTTAGATATTAATAAGGGAATAGATTTGTTTCGTACTACAAACAAACAAACTAAAACATAATGTGCAATAATTGTATTTAGGCTGAATGTATGATTCAAATTTTACTTATAAAATGGGAAATCTTTTTAAGTTACAGGGTAAATGGGAGGTATCCTTTATATTTCGCAGAGTTGCCACTTTGTGTTTGATTGATCGCATGTTAAAAAATTCATAACTTTCTATATTCGGTTTTTGTTCAAACTAGCGCTGACCACTTCTCCTCATTTTTTTGCTTCTATTAAAACAAACTCAATATCAGAGTAAATTTCCCCTTTGATTTTAGTGAAAAAGAAAGAAAAAATCTGGTAGTTAGGCAAAGATTGATTAGTCCTAGTAGTCTGCGACTCTCAAAGTATTTCTCCCTGGGAAGCGGTAGACATTGAATGGAAATATAATAACTGTTTGAGGAGGAAAAGAGAGGCTTTGAACGACTGGTGAATTTTCTGCTAATCTGGTAAGAAAATTGGAAATACAAGGAAATACTCTAGACTCTAGACAACATTGGTACTCTTACTTTCTCTTTCTTTCTCTTTCTCTAACTCTCTTTTTCCCCTTCCCTCTTTCTCTTTAAATTTCTCTGTTACTCCCTGTCTACTTCTTTCTCCTTTTCTTTGTAGTCACTCACTCTCTCTTCTCTCCCTCTCTCATACTCCCTCTTTTTCTCAATTTCTTTTCTCTTTCTACCTTTGACTCTGTCTCTCACTCTCTCTCTCTCTCCTTTTATCTCTCTTTCTCTCTCTCTCTCCTTTCCTCTCTCTTTCTCTTGCTCTGTAATTTTGACTGTAATATGTCAAAGGTCATCAGTGAAGGTATTTGCCAGTGTTATTGGGGGCAGTGGCATTGCTGCTACAAAGATCCATATCACGAACATGTGATGGGGAGTTTTGTACAGTCTATTTTAGCAACAAAAGAAAATTCATGTAAGGGGTTGGAAATCAGCTCTGAAAAGCTTCAGCCTATTTCAGAAAGCCTTTTTTTCAATGACAAATCAGTGACAAAAATCAGTGACAAATCTGCTGATGACCAATCAGAAGCAAGGATTTCACTAGCTTATAACAAAAACTGTCATTTGTCACTGATGACAAGTTTTGTGAAACCGCCCCCGTAGTCATCTTCAGGTAAACAAATTGATGGAAAAAAGATGAATGGTAGAAAGATTACTGTTAGTAAATTGCACTCCTACAACACCAATCCCACAAAAGCTCACAAGAACAGACAATTATTGTTGTTTGTGGGGGGGGGGGGGGGGTTGAGTTGTTTTCTCAAAGTTTAAGGAACAACCATTCTCAATTGCAAAATAATCTTTTAGAAAGCAGAAAAATCAGAGAAGCACACTGGTGAAATTTTAAATATAACAGACGTAAGATGAGAAAGTTGTGTATTGTTGAAAATTGTAATCGGTAAAGATATGTATGAGGATTTTGAATTGGTAATTTCACTGTTATGTAATGGCATACAACTTTCCCATTTGCTCCAATAGACAAAATGATTAAGCATAATTTTTGTCTTCAAAATGTATGACTCAGGATGACTTATACAGTAATGATATGCTATCCATAATTTATGTCGAGTTGTGCCGGAGGGAGAAAGGGGTTAGGAGAAAAGCAGAAATTAATTGTATTTTTGTACATGAAAAACGAGAGAAGTCTGTGCATATGTCAGAATCCACGGACCAAATCGCCAATTTGAGATTCGCATAGAAATAGTGATCTCATATTTCAAACACTTATAACTTTCTTATTGGTCGGGTTTGTATAAAGCTTCCGTTATTCTGGTTCACCTATTTTTCTGATTATTGAAAAATTAACTCATTACAAACGGTTGGTTAACTTTAATTGCATCTGATGACACACAGCTTTGATTAACGACCCCCAGCAGCTCGTATCTTTTGCATTACCATCATATTGATCATGGGGTGTGTTCAAGCGTCACTTTTCACCCTAGAAACATGTTTTTCAAAGAGGTTAAGTTTAAAACACGTTTGCGTTAAAGTGATTTCAAGCGATTTTTTGTCGGTCATAAAAATAAACGTGTTGCAAAAGGCAAACATGAAATGCTGAAAAAGATCCGTTTTGTAACGCTAATAATCCATTGAATGCAACAGAGATCGCAATCATGATTCTATGGCCTGCTTCAGTCGACCGTTGAAATGAGCGAGAATCAGCGCTGATGAAAAATATTGCTTGAACAATTTCCCGCAATAACCGTGTTTTGTAACAGCATTTTGATTTGTGATTCTAGCTTTTAAAAATCGCTTGAACGCACCTGTAGTAATTTTGAGTATAGTAGATTTTTCGAATTTGAAACCCCTAGCGTTTCTGTACTCTGCACTGTCTTTAACAGCATAACATCAACGTCTAAAACCACATACTCTTGTGTGTCTGCAAGATCGCCCGCGAGACCGACGGCCCAATGGACCAACATTTCGGTCTGATTTGCCCTCAAACAACTTTTCTGAAGGTTTGTTAGCCTGATGTTGTCGGTCTCGTGGGCTTTGGATCTACTTTGATTTCACGCTCTCATATGAGGAGGTGTGATAGCTCAGTTGGTAGAGCAGTGGTCTCGTAATCCAGCGACCCCGGGTTGAAACCAAGGCGTTGCACTACCGTCCTTTGGTAAGGCATTAATCCACATTACCAGGTCCCTCTGAGAAGACGTAAAACCGTTGGTCCTCTGGTTGCTTACTAACAAGCACACACCTACTTCCTTAATAGCAAGTTAGCAGTCAGGTATTAACAACCACCACTACTTTAAAATCAAGTCGATGCGCTAGTACCCTTTGGTAAGGCATTAATCCTCAATACCAGGTCCCTCAGAGAGGGTGTAAAGCCGTCGGTCCTCTGGTTGCTTACTAGCAAGCACACACCTACTTCCTTAGCAGTCAGGTATTAACAACCACCACTACTTTAGAACCAAGTCGATGCGCTAGTGCCCTTTGGTAAGGCATTAATCCTCATTACCAGGTCCCTTGGAGAGGATGTAAAGCTGTCGGTCCTCTGGTTGCTTACTAGCAAGCATACACCTGCTTCCTTAGCAGTCGAGAGAAAGAGAGGGAGAGAGTCTGTGAGAGAAAGATAGAAAGGGAGGGAGAGAGAGGAAGGGAGAGAGAGAGAGGGAGAATAACCACCACTTCTTTGTGATAGAGTTGCAAAGTGGATGATGAGAGGTGACACGAGGATACTGCATACTGTGTAACGGTGTTGATAGGAATGGTGCTCAGGTGATACCGGATCGCATCACCTCCGGGTATTAGAGAGATGATGAGATGGGCTTGGGAGATGTTGTCTTAATATTATTAGGATGAGAAAGAGGAGGGAGGGTGGGAGGGAGGGAGAGAGAGGGAGAAGAGGGAGAAGAGGGAGAGAGGATGGAAAGAGAGAGAGAGAGAGGGAGAAAGAGAGAGAAAGGGGGGAGAGAGAGAGAGAAGAGAGAGAGAGGAGGGAGATAGAGAATTGGGCAGAACAAGAGGGGAGAGGGAGAGGAAAGACAGAGAGAGGTGGGAGAGAGAGGGAGGGAGGGAGGGAGAGTATTGGATAGAGCGAGAGATGAGAGGGGGGAGAGAGAGAGAATAAAGCAGAGCGAGAAGGGAGAGAGGAGAGAGAGAGAGAAAAAGGAGCGGGGGAGAGAGAGAGAGAGAGGAGGGAGAGAGAGATGAGAGAGAGAGGGGGAGGGGGGGGGGGGGAATACCAATACCGGCAGTTGATGATGAGAGGAAGAACTTAAAGA
Organism: Strongylocentrotus droebachiensis; assembly: GCA_035222895.1. Classification (NCBI taxonomy): domain Eukaryota; kingdom Metazoa; phylum Echinodermata; class Echinoidea; order Camarodonta; family Strongylocentrotidae; genus Strongylocentrotus; species Strongylocentrotus droebachiensis. The sequence continues at coordinate 119,579 of JAVYIG010004731.1, read as the reverse complement.
ATGTGATGAGAGGCAAATGATGATGGGAGGATAAATGTCGAGTGATGTTGTCTCATCGAGGACTCTGAGTAGGCTTATCAATATAAATCATATGAGTTTATAAAATGCAAGTGATGAAACCAAGTATCCGTATCCATGGATGCAATGTTGCTATGGATGCAAGCTTGGCCATGATTTACAGAATGTTCAAACTTCACAAAGCCTTTGAAATGCTCTTATGAAATTCTTTTTCTAACTTATTAACAGCGATGGTCAATAGTGATGAAACATGGTAGCGGTGATGATGTTGGTCATTATAATTGTGATGTCGGTTGAGAATTGAGATGATGATGGCAGTAATGTCGATGTGTGTGCTGATGTTGATAATGGCGGATATGGTGGTGATGTTGTTGATGATTATGGTGACGATTATGATGGTGATGATGAGGAGTAGGAGGAGGATTTTCAAGAAATATCTGACTCCATTAATAAACACTATATCAAGAATGTTGTTTCCTAGAACCTAATTGCTTTGTTAGTCATAGTCATAGTCATATCCACACAAGCCCACACTAGCAATGATAGGAATTCATAGACAGACAAAAATAGCCCAGTGGCTATTTGTTAATGACCCTTTCATGGCGAACAACTAGTCTACAGAACAGACTCCTCACATTGGCAACAACTATTTGTCTTTTCCACTCTCTCACGAAAAAAAAAATTGAATGAAATGGTTTGAATGCAACTTTTTAAAACAAATCAACAAAGAAATTGCCAATTTGTACACAAAAATTGTGATGATAAATTTCACTCTGCGAGTCTGCGTTGCCAATTCACAGATTTCCATGATCATATTTGATTATATAGCTCTTATCCATGAATAGCACAATGTAGAGTGTAGAGAAAAGGAGTCCTGGGGCCTGTTTCATAAAACTTGTTCTCTATAGCAACTGCTGAATTTCTATGACAAATTTGCTTTCAGCCAATCAGATGCCATGATTTCAGTAGCTTATAACAGTAGCTTATAACTTGTTATTGATAACATGTTTTATGAAACAGGGCCCAGTATCCCAGTGATTTGTGCACTTTCTGCTCGTGTAGAATTATAATTCAGAGCAGTCTGGATCCAAAGATAATGAAACATCACTAAAAGGTGACATTGAAATGCTACGGGTTAGATACCTCCAATACGGAGAATTAGAAAAAGGAATAATGGGGTAGTGAAGGGAAACTGAGAAAAAATTGTACTTAAAGGGGGTGTAGCATGGTAAATACTGGTTAACGCCATCGACGGCTTCTTTTGGACAACTGCATTTGAACGAACGGACTTGATTAACAGTCAGCGTGCGCTAGCATATACGAAACGGACCAAAGTTCTCCTCACGCTTTATACCCGATTTGCCCCAAGTCAGGCCACGGGAAAGACACATAGGCTCGTCATGCTACATCCCCTTTTTTTGCCTGATCTCGCCGCCCCCAAGCTCCTTCGATTTTTCTTTGCATAAAATTTCATCAACTTTCATTCTCTTCCTTATTGATGATGGTGTAGATTTTTCTTTCCATATAGGGCTTGTATTAAATGTATCTCCAATAATTATATTTAGGGTGATGTATGAATGAAAACTTTCATGAGGGATAGTAGAACTTGTGATTTAATAAAAAAAAGAAAAGAACTTAGCAAATGGGAGGGGACCTTGCAAGATACATTTAAGTTGCCAATTCGTGTTTGATTAATCGCAACTTCAACATTTTATAACATTCATATTTTGTATTTATTTATATTTTGTCTCCCAAGATGCTACCCAGATCTCATTTTTCTGCTACTATTAAACCAACTCAATATCAGGGTGGACTTCCCCTTTAATTCGAGGGGATGAGAGGAATACAAGAAAAAGGGAGGGAGGGAACGAGAGAGATAGAGAGAGAGAGAGAGAGAGAGAGACAGGAGGGGTACAGAGCAGAGTAAAAGAGAGTGAAAGAGGAAGGGGGAAGATAGGGAAGAGAAAGAGAGATAGAGATAAAATACCCTTTCAGAGAAAGACAAAGATAGGTCTATGACTCATCATTAGAGTAAGGATTTTCAATGAGGGACCCGTTTCACAAAGCCTTTTTTTCAATGACAAATGACAAAAATCAATGGCAAATCTGCTGATAACCAATCAGAAGCAAGGATTTCAGTAGCTTATAACAAAAATTGTCATTTGTCACTGATGACAAGTTTTGTGAAACACCCCCCAGATGCTTTCCATCTTCTAACAATCCCATCGTATGAATGCATGCAGACAAAGGAACATTTCCAGATTCCTTGCTCAAGAGAGGCGTGCCCCATTCAGATTGCAACAGAGGGTGCGTTTATCATCCCTTTTCTGGCATAGAATCAGCCTTTTGAAACGTGTTTCAGGCAAATTTGCATGGTGATAAACGTAAGCCTGTTTTTAAACGTCTTTAGATATGGGTACATTGAAACAATAAAAAAAAAGTGTGTTTTGAATGTGAAAATGAGCCAGAATCACGTTTCTGAGAAATGATAAACACAAAGCTGTTTTTCGGACCTTCCCACACTAATTTCTGGTTAGGAGAAATAGCGTGCGCCATATGCTGTGCCTTAGTTGACCTCCGAGCAACTTTCTGCTTCCCGGGTCAAACGGCACAAGGCCTTTATTTTGAATCGTGACGAGTTGATAATCCCGACATCCCTCAAATCACGTGTGTATAGTGGGGTTCGATGTGTATCTATGGAAATGCCGTTTCTGAGTTGCAAAAGATGATAAACGCACCCAGAGTATGGCAAAGCCATTTGTTAAGTTATAATTTGTTTATAGTCTGATCATCGTATAAGTATATGATGATCAACGCTGCGTCAACGTTGTTTCTAACTAGAATTTGATATTAATTAAGACTAGGTTCCCATTCTTGTCTGAATGTTGTTAAGTGCGAAAAATGTGTAAGTGGGTGTGGCTTATTTTGAGCATGCGTTTCTTATTGGCCAGCTGTCATGTCAACCTGCCTCATCAAAACTATTTCCTTTGCATGATGTTTTATTATGGGATGCCCCTTTTGTGTATGCCCCTTCTGCTGTATGATGTTTCTAATTTTGTATAACTTGCCTGCAGTCTGAATGACCCAGTAGACTATGGTAGCATTCGCACCCACCCCTAGAGGCTTGTTCAGATGTGGCATATTAAACCACTGCAAGAAAAGTGGCCCGTTTTTATTATGTGTAAATGAATGGCACCGATGAAGGACTTGTAAGATATCACTGTAAAATATAGAAATGTGAAGTGTACAGTGTATATCTCTTATTAAACATCATCTTTCAACGATGAAAAAACGCTGAGGGGTTTTATCGCCATATCAGAACGAGCCCCTAAAACATGACCTTATGCAGTGCATTGTCTGGCTGTCTGCTGGTAGAGCAATCGTTTGCTGCCAGACACAAAGCCATCTCCTGCGCGTGCTTCATGCAATCGCTGCTCCACTCAAGCAAGAGTCATCGAACAGCACCAGTGCCATCATTTTTCTACTCCACACTGTTGAAGAGCATCAAATCCATTGTCATCGTACTATTGTGCTCATCCTCCGATCATCACCCTCACATCGTCACCCTCGCCGCTAAAAGGACTTTATAAGCCATAGACGATGCTGGGGTAGTGTCATTTTTGCAGAAAGCCAAGGAAATCATTGATTGGGGGCAAAGTCATCCTTTTCATGCTTTTGAGCTCAGCCTGAAATCCTCTCACAGCACTGAAACGATTTTCTTGCTACTCTTGCGCTCAGCGCTCAACTTTAATTCCTCAAACAGCATCATGATTATCATAATGATAATAATAATATGATAATAGCCATTTGTATTGGGCCATCTGCCTAGGACTTCTATTCCGAGGCGCACAAGGAAGAATAGATAAGAAATAAGAGTCTCAATAAGTGTAATATCCTTGTGTCGACCATTGCTTAAAAAAAAGGTAGGATTTCAACTTGGAGATGAATCTCGCTAATGATGTTGTATAACTTGTTCCACCGAAAGTTAGCTGTAGCCAAGAAAGCTTTTTCACCAAAGGCGTGTTTATCTCCTTCTTTGCATTTGACTTTCCATTTTCTCACCTTTGAAACCAAATTTGCTCTCACCCAATCAAATCGCACAACTTCAGTAGCCTATACCAGTTATTGTAACTTGTTACTGATAACAAGTTACTGATAATAAGTTTTCATGAAATAGGGACCAGAAATATTTTAAGAGGATCAATATATTGAGTTGTGTGATTCAATCATGTGCAATTCAAGCACATGTTGAGCATAGGTCGGTTTAATCATCATTTCTCTTTGTTACTTATGATATATTTGTAGCAAACTGGGAGGAGTTTTATGTTTACTAAATGAAATCTATTCTTCTTTTCATTCTTCAGATTTGGCCGACAACACAGATTCCATCAACGCAGACAGAAGGTATGTATAATGAGTAAAAGTACATGTGTACAAAGCAGTATAATGTCTCCTTTTACGGTGCGTTCAAGCGATTTTAAGCATCTTTTTTGGCGTTTCATATTTGCGTTTTGAAATGACCGACGAAAAAATTGTTGAAATCGCCTGAAATCGCTTGAACGCAACTTGTTTTAAACTAAACGTCTTTGAAAACCCCATTCTATGGTAAAAAAGTGTTGCTTGATATTTAGATTTAATCTACTACATCAACTGTTTTGTCTAGAAATTTTGAAATATACTGAAACCCACTCTTTCGAGTTGTTGCCTTGTTTCCCTTAGAATTGATTTCCAATTGAAACCTAAAACACAGGTTATACTCTAGTCTAGGTGTGGTATTCTCAAAAGCGGACTAACTTTAGTCCATGGTTTAATCCTCCAACTAAGTATGGAATGCCAAGTGTCTATTTGAATACATTTTTGAATAATTTAATCTGTCACTATATTGAAAAAAAAATGTAATAACATAATTAATAAACAACAATATAACTATGAAATAATTATGTTATCATGGTGATTTAGGGACATATCAAATTATTCAAAAATATATTCATATGGACACTTGGCATTCCATACTTAGTCGGAGGATTAAAGTTAAACCATGGACTAAAGTTAGTCCGCTTTCAAGAATACCACCCTAGGCCTATTAGTAAAATTCAGTTATACAGGTCACACAGGAGCTGGAAAACTGTTTATCACACTCATCCTGTATGTTTACATTTATGTATGGATACCGGTACCGCTCTTTGAATTCTGGAAGGAGATACTGGTGATGCTTCAGTGGTCGTGGAATCACATCAGATTCAATACTTCTGTCAAAAACAATTTCCCTTCAATTCTTCTGATGAAGCTCCTGGTTGATATGAGAGCTAATCCCCTTAGGTGATAGTTATTAGAAAAATGATCATGATTGCATTGATGCGTGTTATCAAAATACTGGATAATGGGATTGATATGTCAGGTATCATTATGCTTGCTCTTCTAATCTGGTGGGGAGCTCATATTAGCTCGGTATTTTGTCGGTGAAAGGCTTCTGTCCTTTTGAATTGTAGTCGTACCCTTTTATAGCTTATCAACGCTGCCGAATATCGTCCAAGATATCAAGAGTGGTTTGCAGAGAGAGTGCGGCTGTTCTCACTTCTCGACTATTGGACATCGCAAAGAGCATCCCATTTGTCTGAGCAGCTCAGTCTATTAAAGAAGTATGTATTTGTACATCTGAGTTCTGATGCGTGATTTATTGGCTACGTCTTTGGAATGTGGATCACAGGGTTCGTGGTTCGAGTTTCTCTGCGGCACTTGTGTCCTGTAGCAAGACATTAATCTTCATTTGGCACTCTCCACCCAGGACAGGTGTTAAATGGTTACTGGTAGGAAGGAATTCCTTGAATGCTGTGAACACCAAAATCGGTAGCCTAGCAGAACCATGGTATTGTTGGAGCGCCTTGAGCACCTTGCATGGTGGATATGTGAGCTATACAAATATCCAATATTATTATCATTCAGCAAATACAGGATAAAGTTTGTATTTTTTTCCTGAAAGACTTTGCTTTAAAGCCAGGAGGGATTAGACCACCAGGAGGGATTAGACCACCCAGCGTGGTCACTGACAGGTGGCTATCTCATCAACTCAGCTCTCAACTAACATTAAAAAAAGAGGATCATGGGGGACCAACGGGCATTGCTTAGGCATTGTTTGCTATATAGAGGGAGCAAGTAGCTAGAAGCAGTACAGTGCGGCTATAACAAACAGCACCAAATGCTACCAAATTCAACTTTATACTATACTCTATGGTTCTACTGTCCATGTGTTTTCCTAATGAGTCTTGTTGTGCCCAGTATAGCTCCCTTCTGCAAGTCGTAGAGCTGTTGATTCTTGAAAATCTTTGCGACAAGACCTTTAATTCCCTTCTTCACTATGATTGTGTTTTTTCGATGATTATTCAAGTCACCTCTGCTTTGTCGTTCCACATTCTTTCTTGATCCTCAGATCTTGGTGTTTGAGCCGTTGTCTTTTTGCTTGACTAGGCTACTTTCTTGAGATACGGATAGATTCAGAACTGAAGATGCATGTTGTTCACACTTCATTTGCTGTATTCCCTAGCTCACCCCATGGTTGCTCGTTTGCCACACATATTTCTTATTTTCGAAAGCATACCGTGCTAAAAATTCTAAATTCTTATTTTCAAATGTTGGCAGGTATGTTTGTATATCTATACAAAAAATAAAGCAACAACATCAATCAAGGTCTAGTGCAGTGTTTGTTTTAGTATGACTTCATTTCTTTTATTTGCTTCAACTATTAAAGCTGACAAATATTTATATTTTACATTCTCTCTATTTCAGTATGGAAGGGAGTACTATAGAATCACCAAGACTAGTTGAAGCTCCCATCTCAGCCTCGCACAACCAGTCAGAGGAGAGCGCCCCGCCCAGCGTAGTCCGGTCTTCAGACAGGCCCGAGGAGGCAATGCAGGTCGAAGGTGACACGGGTTCCGTCAAGTCCAGGTTTGAAAGTGGAGACTTCCAAAATTCCACGGCTGCCAGCAGCAACAAGTCCATCAATATCTACGATGCGCCCGAGCAGAAGGGCGTGTCGGAGAGTACCCCTGTCCACAAGGAGGACATCTTCCACTCGGGCGAGGCGCAGGAAGAGGTGAAGGCACCCTCCGCTGGGATCGGGAAGTTCAAGAATATGTTTGAGGTCGGCGGCGTGACCAACCTAGAGGTCAAGTCCAGTCGAGATCCGGTCAGTGTTGGATCCCTGAGTGAATATGAGAACACCAACCAGGGGCATGTGGCAGAGAGCACGCCGGTGTTCAGGGAAGATGTCGTCAGGAGTTCGGATACATCCGCTGACCCCGGGATCAAGAGGGGCTTCTCAAAGTCCCTCAAGAACCGCTTTGAGACGGAGAGGATTTCAAACATTGAAGAGAAGCCGAGGGAAAAGATTGACATCAGTTCGTCAGAAGAAAAGAGAGTTTACCAACCACCTGAGAAGCCAAAGCGCGAGGACATCGTCAACGCAGAAAATAATGTTGAGGATCCCGGGATCAAGTTAGGTAAAGATTTAGTTTAACTTTTTAAATTTTCTTAATTTGGCTTTCTTTGTTCTGTTGGGTATTCAGGTTACACAAACTCTTGTGAAGCATCAAGCCTAAATTCCCAAAGGGTCGGTGTAACGTTTGAGAAAACGCCCTTCTTATCGCCAAACAGAGACCACTATTACAAAAGGGTGGGGGGGGGGGGGTGTTTCACAAAGACTAAGATCAACTTTAAGTTGGACTTAACTATGGCAGGCTGTTTATGCTGCTTGCTCTCACAATGGTCTCTTTTGGGACATACAAATCATTGTCACAAATCTACAGAATTGACATTTTTTGATAATCCGTTATTGAAGGAAAAAATATTATCTAAAGATCATAATTGAGAGACCAATGGTGAGAGCAACCAGTGGCATGAATGGCCCGCCATATTTAAGTCCAACTTAAAGTCGATCTTAGTCTTTGTGAAACACTTCCCTGGTCTATTAACAGCAACAGATCATGTTAGAGATAGTGCATGTACAAAGAACCCCAAATACCGTGATGTCCAGAATAATGACTGCTGAAGGTGCTACATGAATTCATTTTGTTTGCCGTTTTGAAAAAAATACTGTCACATTTGTATTCGGGCGTACCCATTATAAGCTTGGCTTACCAGGATTTGCGCCTTCTTCCTTGTAATTCAAGGTCTTAAATTATATTTATGTTCCTACGTATAAATTGTTTTGTTTGAACAGATGTCAAATATGTTGTCAAATTGAATGGAAGAAAATAAATGTTCATTTGAATTGAATCATTGAATGTACTGTCGGTGCATAAATGAATAATGGTTACATAAATTGCATTCATACTTATCAAGCATTCCTCTTGATGGGTTGTACAAATTTGTACAAATGACGTTCATGTGCCAAAGCACAGATAGTTTCTCCAAACTTCCTGTCTCCAGTGAGCAGTCTTTAAACGCAAGTTTTCCTGTACATGTTTATCTCTGTGGAAATTGCAAAATTTGGTTTAGATTCCAATCATAAATATCTTGATGATCAGACAAGCGATCGGCTTGTAAAAGTCATGGGGTTCCTGACTGACCTAAAGGTTAATAATTATGATTGCAGCATGAGCTAAATCCAGGATTTTGTTTCAGAATCTAAGACAAAGTTACTGGATCCCTTTAATAGGAGCCTACAAAAACAAATACCTTTCTCCACCAGCATGAAAACCTATGTCAGGGACTACACTTACCATTCTATACCATTGTATCTCTGTGGGTTGTGGGTTTACCCACTTCTCCAGGACGTGACGACCCTGCCAGACACTCGGTATGGGTCCCTAAGGGTTAATGATCCCCCGTTGCCCTTGGGTCACCTAGTTGCATAGAAGAGGCAACTTTCTGGAGCCCTTACTGCTGCCATTATAGGGCTCTGGTCCACTTTAGATGATCTGTAGACTTTAAAGAGTGGAGCCAGTCCAGCACAACCGGGGGGCGTTTCACAAAACTTGTCATCAGTGACAAATGACAATTTGTGTTATAAGCAACTGAAATCCTTGCTTCTGATTGGTAATCAGCAGATTTGTCACCGGTTTTTGTTATTTGTCATTGAAAAAAGGCTTTGTGAAACAGGTCCCTGTACTCCACCCTAAAACTTAGTGCGCAGGCAGGAAGATTTACTTTCAAACTAACTTGAACTGCATCTCTGTCTTGCTCCCCATCCATCCTTGTAGGTCAGGCACGGTCTCTACGTAGCCTCTTCGAGAAGGGCAATGTGAGCAACGTGGTGGAGAAGCCCCGCGTTACTCTGGAACGCAGTCCCCGCTCTCTAGAGGACTACAGCATGCAGGACCAGGTATCTGAAAGCACACCCACAAGGAAAGAAGATGTCGTCAGTTCATCAACGCCGCTGGACGAACATGTGAGGTCAGCGGAGAGTACAAGGTCGTTGAAGCAGCGGTGGGAGTCGGGTCAGGTCGAGAGAGTCCCGGAGAAGCCAAAGCCATCGCTAGAGAGGACACCACAGTCACTGGATAGTTATAGTATGACGGTAAGCAACACTGAATAGGGTACCCACATCAAGTTCGTTTGTTGGTTCGTTTATTGGCCATCTCTACTAGTTTGGCCAGAATGGATTAGACCACACAGCAAGGTCACTGACAGGTTGCCATCTCATCAACTCAGCTCTCAAATAACATAAGAAATAGAGGATCATGGGGGACCAACAGGCACCGTTTGGGGAAAATTTCTATATAGAGGGAGCAAGTAGGTACAAGTAGTGCAGTAGGGCTTAAAAAGGGGAAGTTCATGAGGAGGTGACGTTTTGCTATTCCACACGCTCATAATTCCAAAGATTTGTTATTCTGTAGGTTTGTGATTCGGAGGGTTTGTTACTCCAAGGTTCATAATTCTGAAGGTTCTTTTTTCCAAAAATAGCTATATAATTCTGCAAAGAAAAAAGAGATAACAATTCTGAAGAGGACATTAAATCCTGTATCATTTTTTTTTTAATAACGCACCTTCGGAAGAACAAACCTGTTTTGTTTTATGAACCCCATTTTTCAGAATGATGAACTTCCAGATAAACGAACCTTCCGAATAGTGAACCACATTTCAATTTTGGAATTATTACCCCCCTGGTATGAAAACCTTTGTAAACACGAGTACCTTTCAACAGAATGAAAGCTCAAATTCATTAATTTGCTGAATTACCTTGAAGTCTTATTCTCATCACAACATTATATGAAAGAAGCAGATCGAAGCAAACTCTAACGGCATGAAAACAAGGGGAGCACAACTGTTGATAATTTCAGTCAATCAAATGTTGACATTTGCCATAATATATGTCAGAGAAACCGGTTTAATATTACATATACATGTACATACCCTAATCAAGCCCTAATAACAATTTTCCGCATTTTGCATTCTGTGTATTTTTTTTTTTTTTTTTTTGGGGGGGGGGGGGTGGGGGGGGGGGGCCTTTACATTTCGCAACGCTGCCTATGCACGCAACTCGTTCCTTTTCATTCAGAACATTGTAAAGTCTTTACCTCCAGGAAGTGTTTCACAAAGATCCTTAGTGGAACTTAACTCTAAGTTGGACTTAAACATTATGGAGAGCCATTTGTAGCCTTAAAATAAAATATATTCAAAACTGAAAATCCAAGTATTTTAGACTTTTTATAAATTCCACATCAAGAACATAAAATCTCCTTGATAATAGAAAATATAAATGATTTGAATCAACATTTTATGCCGTATAAAATAACTTTATTTATTAATATTTTCGAAGATGCTAACGGCTTTTCATAATTGTTAAATCCAACTTAGATATAAGTTCAACTTAGAATCTTTGTGAAACACCCCCAGTATTTTGTGTATCTTTTCACTTTTGTGCTTCACTTTAGATGGTTGTTTCTGAGAACACGCCTGAAGATAGAAAAGACATCGTCAAGTCATTGGCCAGCAGTGATGACTATCTAACATCAAGAGGTGATTCTTGTTTTCATTGGTCTAACAACAAACCAGTCCTGCTAAATGATGTTCCTATGTTCTCTTAGTCCAACAGCCAAATTGGTCCTCTGTAACCTCAGTTCATTAATCTATTTGGTCCCATGTTCCCTTAGTCCTGCGGCCCGATTGGTCCTATGTTCCTTTAGTCCTGCGGCCCAATTGGTCATATGTTACATAAGTCCTGCACCCCTATTAGTCCAGCAGTCCAATCAGTCGCATGTTTCATTATTCAAAGCATACATCCTACATATATATGCAGAGTTCATGCTTCGAGTCTCGTCGCTGCACTAATGTCCTTTGGCAAGACATTGATCTACAATTGCCACACTCAACCCAGGTGATGTAAATGGGTACCCGGCAGGAATTAATTCCTTGAAATGCTTAATTGTAATTCACGCTTTATACAAGCAGAGTATTATTATTATTAATACAATAATCCAACATCCCAATTGGTCCTATGTTCCCTTAGTTCAGCAGCAGCCCAATTAGTCCAACAGCCCAATTAGTCCTATGTTACATTAGTCCAACAGTCCAATTGGTCCAACATATTCTGTCTTCATTCAATTACAGGTGGCAGTGCCAGCTCACTGAAAGCTAAGTGGGAATCTGGAGAAGTCCACAATGCTGATGTCACAAATGAAAAGACCGAGAACAAACCGAAGCGTTTCTCCGCTTACTACGAGGGCGATGAACAAACGAATGGTGTGGTCGAACATGAGAATGGGATCATGGAAGAAAGGGAGGAGGTGGAGGAAGACGAGGAGGACGAGAGCAGCGCTGTAAGTCTTCCTTTTGAATATTCTAGAATAAAAAAAGTTAATAAGACATGATTTGTGAATGGAGACAGAGGAGCAGATGGTTTACTTCAAATCATCTGGGACCCCTTTCACAAAGCCTTTTTTCAATGAGAAATGATAAATATCAGTGACAAATCTGCTGATAACCAATCAGAAGCAAGGATTTCAGTAGCTTATGATAAAGACTGTCATTTGTCACTGATGAAAGGTTTTGTGAAACACCCCCCAGGTCATCGCACCTAGTTGGGTGGTTGCGTTACACAACCTTTTGTAGATTTGCCGTAGGGTTTACACTTTTCACAAAGTGTCCGGTAAATTGGACCAGACCATTTCACAAACATTACCCCCGACATTTCGTGAATAAAGCGACATGTTTTCACAAAAGGTCAGGCAACATGACCACCTGACCCCGACGCGATGATTGATGATTCAAATTTTTTTGTTTCTTTGTCTCGGATTCTAAACAAAATCCTGGATTTAGCTCATGCTGCAATCATAATTATTAACCTTTAGGTCGATGAGTCAGGAATCCCATCACTTTTACAAGCCTGTCTGATTACCACAATATTTATGATTGAAGTTGGAAATTTCTAATATCGTTTTCCCAACCATTTGGATTTTTGATCATAAATATCTTGATAATCAGACAGGCGATTGGCTTGTAAAAGTCATGGGGTTCCTGACTGACCTAAAGGTTTATAATTATCATTGCAGCATGAGCTTAAATCAAGGATTTTTAAAAAGGATCTAAAACAAAGTTACCGGATCCCTGGCTTAGAGCTAAAAAATAACCCAAAATGTTTTGGGTGGACTGCTCGTTGGGTTTTTTCTCATACATTTCCTCATTGATTACTGATTACCCCTTTCGTGACAATCATTCCTGATTCTGTAGTTTATTTCAATAAGGGAGTTTACAGATAGCACATGGTACAAATGACCCCAAATATCCACAGATCTTTTACACATGGAGAAGTTCCACTTTGAGCATCTTTGAATAATAACTGCCAAAGTCCTAGATGTGCTTCATGAATACCTTTTGTTTGACCTCTTGAAAAGAATACTTCCACCTGCGTATCATAAAATATACCGTTGGTGCATAAATGAATAATGTTACATAACTTTCATGAGCGCATAGTATCCAGTATTCATCTCTGTGGGTTTTTACCTAGCCTATAATCTAGGCGGAGTGCCGAGCTTTTTTCTTTGCTGCTAGACTAACCCTAAGCAGAACGTCTGATACGGCGAGACTACGAACCGTGAGTCGCGAAGCGGCTCACCGCCTATACTCACTGGTCTAGCTTTAGTCGTTGTTTTTTTTATTATCGACCATGAATCCGTGGCAGTTTTCGTACGAAAAACTGCCACGGATTCATGGTCGATAATAAAAAAACAACGACTAAAGCTAGACCAGTGAGTATAGGCGGTGCGCGGCTCACGGTTCGTAGTCTCGCCGTATCAGACGTTCTGCTTAAGGTTAGTCTAGCAGCAAAGAAAAAAGCTCGGCACTCCGCCTAGATTATAGGCTAGTTTTTACCATTTTGGTACAAATGACCTTTATCTGCCCATGCGCAGATTGTATGTGTAAACTCCCTTATTCAGCTTGATTCAGAGCCCTAAAAAATATGCCAGATGCATGAGAATAAAGGGCAACAAATTCTGCACACACTGCTTCCCTTTTGTTTGATGACTATATTGTGTTTGATGACTATATTGTGTTTGATGACTATATTGTGTTTGATGACTATATTGTGTTTGATGACTATATTGTGTTTGATGACTATATTGTGTTTGATGACTATATTGTGTTTGATGACTATATTGTGTTTGATGACTATATTGTGTTTGATGACTATATTGTGTTTGATGACTATATTGTGTTTGATGACTATATTGTGTTTGATGACTATATTGTGTTTGATGACTATATTGTGTTTGATGACTATATTGTGTTTGATGACTATATTGTGTTTGATGACTATATTGTGTTTGATGACTATATTGTGTTTGATGACTATATTGTGTTTGACGACTATATTGTGTTTGATGACTATATTGTGTTTGATGACTATATTGTGTTTGATGCCAGGAATTTTAAAAAGGAAAATAATCTTTAAAATCCTTAAATTGGTAACATGTTGAGAAAATTCAAAATCATTTTTCCGCTCGGAATTGGCCCTTTTCTGTACCTTTTCACAACATTCTCGCCAATATATATTGTTTTCCGAGCATTACATTTTATTTTAACGAGGTAGCAATAAGAGAAAATGTGATTGCTGCCAATTTAAGGAACAATATGTGATCAATTTAGCTCTAGAAATAAATCCTGTCCTGAAAGAGTTAGGCTCATATACTCTGTTTTATTTTAAAAAGTGCAATTCTTTACTTTGTTTGGCTCTGGCATGGTTCAATCACTGGTCACTATTCTTTTCTATTAAAAAAAAGGCTATATATTCATTTCTATCTCCAATGATTTTGCCACATCTTTTTTTTTCTGTAGGATGCTTCGTGGGAGATCAAGGCAGCAAGGGCAGCAGCCATGGCAGAAATCGAGGATGAATGACCAATCAGCACCTTCCATGATTCAAATGAACCAATCACCATAAACTGCTTCATGAACTTCTGTATCATGTGAAAAAAAATTGCTGAAAATATAACAGTGCTACAATTTTAATGATTATTAATATAATAAATGATAAATGTACATTTTATATCTCAATTCAATATTTTTGTTTGTTAATGACAACATTTATTTAGCATGGTTGATGCATAATTGCTTGTATAAACATGAATACTGGGTAATTAGATTGCTCAAAAAGTAATAATAGATTTTTAAAGTATGCATATATAGATGTAGACATAGGAATAATGGGCTTTCAATGGGGAAATAAAAGGGTTTTTATTACATTTTCTACTATTAATGCGGATGATACCCTTCATGTTGTAATGAATTCATGAATTTGTGAGATTCAAATTATGCATATTCAAGCCATTTCTCTCTTTTAATATTTTTAAAAGTGCAAACAGTCTGTTTTGTAATCTGGGATGTTAATATGTTTGGACTTTGAATATTGTCTATTTCTACTCTAGATATGATCGATTCCATGTTATATTTTGGTGAACAATTACTCAGACAGCCATTTTATTTTGTATTTTTATTACACAATTTTGAGCTGCATGTAATATTATGTAATGGTTGCTTGTTTAAGTGGGGAGATCTAAAAAAAAGGGGAAAGGCAGGAGATAAAGAGGTCCAGCTAAAAGCCGGCCTTAATCCCATTTTCTGTGTCTCCTTTAAGTCCGATTTTGGTAATCTCTTTCTTTTTCCATCATCTTTCATTCGTTCTTCTGTTCCCTCCTTCCTAAGACCTCCATCAGTTACACCAAAGAAACAATCGCCAGACCAACACCAGACCGACACCAGACTGACACCAGACTGACGCCAGACTGGTACCAGACCGAACAAAGAAGAACATTACCCCGAATGGTGAAGTGTTGGTCGGTTTGGTGTCGGTGTGGATACGGTTCGCTGGTGTGACTTAGGTACTACCTTCCTCCTTTCTTCAACCTTTTTTTGTTCCACTCTCCCTCTCCTTCTCTCTTTATTCTCTCTGAAGACCGATTGCCTCAATCGCAATATCACATGTCCCTTCCATAGAACCATGGTTTTTAAATAGCTTGTTTATGCATCCTTGCAACTATACACTAGTGATTTCTATACATCTGGTCCTCTTGGATTTACGTTTTACTTTCTAATGCTTTTGTGTGTGTAACATTTTTGTACTTAAATATATATTTATGTATTGATTTCATTTCAGTGTAACTCTGGACTTACTTATTGCCCCTATAAAGACATGTGAAACATGGTCTTAAATTGTATAGTTATGGGGATGGTGTTAAAATAAGTATTAGTGAGAGATATTCGTTTTTTTTAATTATATGAATAATATCAATCAGTGACAGCATTAGTTTGAACTATCCACATAATCTGTAGCAGTCTGTAGCGATCTGAGACTTGAGGTTACATCAGATGGTATTTGGACGGCTTAAAGCCTGTCTGCACTAGTTTTGCCAGGAGGGATTAGACCATCCTGCTGGTTACTGGCAGGTGGTTAATGATCTCATCAAATCAGCTCTCAATTAACATAAGAAAAAGAGGACCATGGGGGAACAATGGTCACCACTTAGGCATTGTTGGCTATATAGAGGGCGCAAGTAGCTACAAGTAGTGCAGACAGGCTTTAAAAGGTTCAGAGGATGGATTATCATACTAATTTAATTTGTTATTTTTTCTGTAAAGTGATGGCAAGGTATCTCTTCTTTTTAATAGGTTACCCTTATCCTGAGTTTCATGGATTTGAAATTTACTTACAAAGTTGGATGATTATCCAGCCAGTCAAAAAATGCTAACAACCGGTCATTAGAAAGTGCTGATTGCTTGCTACGAGTTAGGAAAAATAAAAGCCTGTTAACATAACTATTCATGTTAGAGCAAACATTTGACTAGGACCCCTGTCATCATTTTATAAAGACAAATAGATTTATTATATTGCCAGAGAACGAAAGTGAGTATTTTACATGAACTGTATTTACAGGATTTATTTTATTATCTTTTGTTTTGAAAACTATGAATCAAATTGTTTTTTAAGGTAGTGCAAAGGTGTGGTAAATGTTATTTAGTATTTTAGGAAAATCTAGATATATATCTCATGTACTTTTTAATAATTGAATCAAACAAAACCCATGGAAAGAACGGTAGGTCTAGTGGTTTATCATTATTGTTTGTGCTATATATATTTCTAGTACATTTTTTTATATTATGCAACTGATTTATGGTACATTGTAGATACTTATTTTCACCATTGCATGTTCAATAGATTGCATTACGCTAATATCCCACTATGAATACCTGACAGAATTCTCTGAGCTAGTCAACGCGGATAATTTGCAATCTTGGTCTGGAGCTTTCAAAAACCAACAGACAAAACAATAAATGGATGAGACATTTCATTCTTATTTTGAAAATAATTTAGAAATTATTAAAGACATCAAGGGGTCAGTGACACAAAGACGTAACTCCGTTTTAGCCATTTTGAGAAAAAAGTGGTTTAAAGATAGAGGTCCACTTGGGCCTTAAGGAGTTAAGTCTATGTTTCACTAGTCATTGACTTCAATGTGGTGTTGGGTGGAGTTAAGTCTTTGTTTCCTGGAAACCCACATTTTTTTTAACATTTTCATATCAAAGTCTTTGTGTCACTGAACCCTCTATATAAAGGTAAACTAGTCAGAGCTGGGCATGATTTCATTGTTAATACATACATTTGTTGCATTTATTTTGTATTTTGTGTGAATAACAAATGAAGCATTCCATTTCATCTTTAGGGGAATCCCCATGCATGATACAAGTATTATATTGTAGACCCATATATTCATTTATGTGTTAGGTAGTAATGCATTTTAATAACTGTGGATGTGTCAACCCCCGTGCATTCATTACCTGTAGTCTTGATTTATGGCATGCATGGCCCATGTATCCACTTTGGTGTTGGGTTATAATTATGATAGGTGCCATTATCTCCATACAGATATTTATATTATGCAACATGGTTTGTTTGTTTCGGCCTATCTGTATCAAACGATCTGCCCTTCACTGTGTTGCTGTGCCAGTCAAACTTCTTGCAAGGTTTTACGTCATGAAGAGCATGTTTATACTACAAACCTTAATGCATTTTGAAGAGGTTATTGAATTTAATTTAATACCATTACAAAATAGATTTATCTTATCAGTTGACACAAAGTCTAGACTACTGACCGTCTCACACATAATGGTGTCAGGCTGGTTTCCATTTTGGTGCTAGCCTCGTTTCCATTTTAGTGTCAGGCTCATTTCCATGTTGGTGTCAGGCTCGTTTCAATTTGGGTGTCAGGCTTTGTGTGGATTCACAGAAAGCTTCTCAACTGGAATGTGTGGTATGTATTAAGGGAATAAGTGATTAATTGTTATTGGTGTAAATTAAATTGAGACACCAACATAAAAAGGTTTAATCTGACTGAAACACTTACATGTAATGGTGTTTAAGTAGGTGTTAGTCAAACTGACTCTATAATAAGTATGAAAGATACTATGGTGTTTGTATTGGTGTCATGTTGGGTGTCAGGTTTAGGTTCAAGTCTCAAAAGCCTATTAGATAGATGGACTCTGGAAAATTGTTCTCCAGATTTCGACACCAGAATGAGAGTTGTGAGCTAGAGGACATCATGAATAATGCCACTTCATTATCAGTACAAAAACATGATAATTCATTTATTCATATTGTTGCTTAAACGCTGATTTCAGTTTTCCTTATGAGAGTAATACATAGGGCCTATAGAAATGCTAACATAGTAGTTCAAGTACCTACACACACTTTATTTCATTGTGCTGTTTAAAAACTCGCCATAATAAGTTAATAACTTTTGCCAGTACTAAAAATGGAATCGATAATTAGTATACAAACAATATATGTTATAATTGGCTACTTTCACATACTATTCTTGAAAGAAATGAAGAAAAAAAACTTGTTAACCAATACCAAGGTTTAAAAAAAATATATTAACAACAGTAGTCCCTTGTAGAGGGGTATATGCATGGTTTACTTTTTTTAAAGCAATTATATCAAACATGACGTAAGTAAAGTGGAATTGTACTTTTCGCCTTCAGAAATATAGAATTATGTGACATCCGAACAAATAAGTAATAAGTCTTTCTTCTGATCTGATTTTCCTTTTATTTACCATGTACTTGTTTATTTTCTTCTCTCTCTCTCTCTCTCTCTCTTCTTATCTTAATGGATATTTTAACTATAAAATAAATATTTGTTTTCTATTATAATTCATCTTTTATGTTGGTTACTTGTGATAAAAACGCTGTATTTAACACATGGCAACTGGGCCGAGCAACAGTATGAACAACAGTTTTAACTAGGTCACTCCATAGTAAATGTTTCATTGTACTCACATCGTTACTTCATGCATTTTTGCATCACATTGTTATATCTTTGTTATTTTAAAGCTTGGTGAATGAATAAATAAATAAATCGCGCTTTCTTCTTAAAAAGTAACTTGTTTTATTTTAATGTGGTCTTGTTTGGTTTGTATTAGTCCAGAATCTGGACGGTGTAATTTTATTTTGGTTTTGTTTCCCGATCTGTCCTTTCCCCTATTATATACCTTTTTAAAAAGAAATCTAGCCGTCTGATTGGTCGAAATAATTTAAGCCAAGCCCACCTACCGGTCAGGTCTTTTAAAAATGCCCGCCTACCGGTCAATAGTCTTTTAAAAGATGCCTGCATGCCCCAATTAAGGGGCCGCAAGCCGCCGCATGAACACATTTTGGTGACATCCCCATTGGTTTACTTGTAAAAAGTTTCTTTGTGCGAGAGCGGATACCATACAGTTTTGTGCGATTTGGTCGCTAATTTCAGGGGTTTTATATCCCCAGCCTAGATATCCCCATCGGTTTACGTGTTTAAAGTTTCTTTGTGTGAGCGCGGATACAAAATACAATGCAGTGTGTGGGTGTGGGTGCGATTCCCGAATGACTGTATAACCAGGCGCAGATCCAGGATTTCTTAGGGGGGGGGGCCCAAATTTGAAATTATGCGAGCCAAATATTGGTACGTTATGGTGACACCGGCAGTGTAAAAAACGTTTGGGGGAGGGGGGAGGGGGTATACAAAAAAATCCCCATCACCCCCACTCTTACATGCAGGCCCCGCTGAACGTTTCTCGGCGGGGGTCAAGGGGTGGAGCCCCCAGAAGCTCAGGGGGTATAGGCATTTAATTACTGTCAGATGAGCATAGTTTGATACCTTATTTGTGACACTGGCAGGACACAAAGTGGTGTGGGGTCCAGGGGGCGGAGCCCCCAGAACCTCAGGGGTTTTATACATTAAATTACCGTCAAATGAACATATTTTGATACCTTATTTGTGACACTGGCAGGACACAAATTGGATAGATAGAAGATAGATAGAAATGGTTTTATTAAAAAGATCATCGCAGCCAATGGCTGAATTGCGATCCATTTCACAAGGTTATATACAATACAATTGCAATTCAAATTGAAATAACACAAAATATGACATAAATAAAAAATCAAACATTATAGACATTTCATAAAAATTCATTGATCAAAAGATAAGGAGAGGGAGAGTTGGAGTGATGACACAGAGAGAGAAGGAGAGGAAGAGAGAAAGAAAGAGAGAAGGGGACGAAAGAGAGAGAGGGAGAGAGAGAGAGAGAGAGTTGAAAAGGGGAAGAGACAGACAAAGGGTACCTTATCATTACAGATGAGGGGAGATGGCAAGAAATATTCAGCAATGACTATCAAAAATTCATTTACATAGTTCAATCATGGACTGAAATTCTAAAAACACAATTTATATTGGTATTACATTTTATTCAGAAGATTTATAAAGTAAGGTAGAGAGCTGCACTGGAAGCGTTTTGTTTTACAAATGTATTGTTTAAACTTTGATTGAGATCTTAGAGAATAATTAGTGCTTTGTTGTCTAAGAGGTAAACATTCTTTAAATTGTGGGTGTTTGGCAAGAGCATTGGCAAAGTCTAAACATAACTGCTCATGTCTTGCTTCTAATGAACGTAGATTGCACGTTTTCAATGCTGCTTCATAATTTTCGTACTGACGTCCTAAAATGATTTTGCAAGCTCTTTTCTGAATACGTTCTAAAGTATATACATGAGTTTTTGTTAAATTACCATTGAAAACCGGTACCCCATAATCTAAAATCGAACGAATGTATCCTTTATATATAAGTAAAAGGTCATCTACAGGCAATCCATACTTCTTAAGGCAACGAAACATAAATAACTTCCTATTACACCTTTTTGTGAGATCGGATACATGACTATCCCACTTGAGGTTTGATTGTAAAATTATTCCGAGGACTTTGGCTTGATGAACATAAATTAATTCTTTGTCGCCAATGAAAATTGAAGTTTGTTCTACACAATTTTTTTCTACACAATTGGAGTTGGGTCCAGGGGGCGGAGTCCCCAGAAGCTCAGGGGTTTTATACATTATATTATTGTCAGATGAGCATATTTCATACCTTATTTGTGACACTGGCAGGTAATGAATTGGAGTTGGGTCCAGGGGGCGGAGTCCCCAGAAGCTTAGGGGTTTTATACATTATATTATTGTTAGATGAGCATATTTCATACCTTATTTGTGACACTGGCAGATAACGAATTGGCGTGGGGTCCAGGAGGCGGAGCCCCGGAGGCTCAGGATATGATAGACAATAGATTACGGTCAGATGAGCATCCAGGTCCCACCTTAGGGCCATCGGTTGGGTTCGGGGGTCGAGTTCCGAAAACTTAGGGGTTTTAGGCATTTAATAACGGTCAGATGAGCATATTTTGATACCTTATTTGTGGCACTGGTAGGTCACTAATTGGTGTGGGGTCCAGGGGGCTGAGCCCCCAGGAGTTCAGGGGTTTTAGGCATTAAACTACCATCAGATGAACATCCAGGTACCTGACTTTGGGCCCTAGGTGAAATCACTTTTTTTTCTTTTTCTTTAGCACAAAAAAAAACCTTTCCCTTTTTTTCCTTTTTTTTTACCAGTGGGGGGGGGGGGGGGGGGGGCCCTCCGCCCCCCTGGATCCGCCACTGACTGTAACATACAGGCAACTTTCTAGCGAAGATTTACAGACAGTGTCTCAGATTTTCTGTAATGTTTTAACCAGTCTTTACTCAAGTAAAGGATGAGTGGAAAAGGATAAGTGAATTAGAATTCTTTGTAGATTTTTTTGTGAATTCGGTATTTAAAAGATATAAAGACTGCTTTAATATTCGAGGCATATTTTGTTTTTTATACACTCTCGGGGACGTTACATCCTTTGATTGAGCCTACACTCTTAATGTCAGCGAGTAAATTTTGCCGAGTAAAACAAGTTGAGTAACAAAATGAGCAATTCAGTACTCAAGCTGGAGTAAGACCATAATTTTAGTGGTACTCGTCACCCGAGTAATTTGTTATCTTCGATAAAGAGTAAATAAATGACTCAACATTGAGTAAGAACTTCGTTTGTGGCACTGGTTTTTTTTAACTATGACCAAATAGCTTAATGACCCTTTGACAGCCTGAAACTTTACAAAGATAAAGAATTATAAATCAGTTACAACTTTTTCTTGTAGCATGGACCTAGGTTAACCTCCCATAGCTTAACGAAAATATTTCAGCGTTTCTTTATGTGCATGAGGTATCCCTGAACAGCCAATTGTTTACGGAATTTTGTAACAAAATTGACATACCTTTTTTGTTGGAGCCGAAAAAAATATATACCCACAAGCAATATGTTTTTTTTCTATTGATGATTAATGAGCATGGGTGGATCTTAAAGAAAGTTAACAGTAATCTGAATTAACTCCTGTATTTTGATAGAACAGTGCAATTGAAAATGGTGTTTCGGACGTTACATTTTCCGTAAACAATGTAGGCCCTCATTTAACCCACTAGAACAATCATTTAATGAGATTATTTATGGTTTGAATAAGCTTATTAGTTACTCCAAGTCATTAAATTAAAAGAAAATATAATTTAATTGTAGTAGCGCTTATACTATAAATATATTCAAAATTTGAAAAAGTTGTCTCATTTTCCGTAAACAATTTTGTAACGTCCGAAACAACTTTCAATTTGAAGTAGCAGAAAATATATGAACTGCAGGACTTATCTTTCGTAACATTTTTTAAACATTTCATGGCGGCTACCCACCAAAAAAAATAAATTTGCAATACATCATTACAATACTATTTTATAGTTAAAACCAATTTTCCGTTAACAGTTGTAACGTCCGAAACAAATGTAACGTCCGAAACAAAAAATACCAAATAAATTATGATAATCCATATTTGAGGGTATCTGGAGTGAATAAATCATTATGAAATACGTTATTATAAGTCTTAACACAAGTCAAAACACAAATCAGGTCTTTCAAATCCAATAATTTTGTGTAAACTCAAGAAGGGTGTTTCGGACGTTACACTATTTGATTGTTAACACATAGTTTGCAAATTTCAACTAATTTTTGATCATAGGTGCAAGTTACGATTTCACAATGCACACTCCTGTTAAAAACACTATTTTGATAATTTCATTTAGATCTAAATATACAAATATGAAGAAATATGATGCAAAAAATCAAATTTTCCGTAAAATATCCAAATTTTCTGCAAAATTGACTTATAAAACATAAATATTGAAGCCACACTTTGTGGTGCAAGGCATTCCTGGCTGCTTTAGTATATCCTTAATTTTAATTTATCAGAAAAAATCTCAATAAAAGTGACTCATAAAAATTATTCAGCCATTTTAACAGCACTTTCTGTTATGCTGTTAGCACGTTTCGGATGTTACATTAAACTGTTAACAGACATTTTCATAATTTAACTAGTTCAAATGAGGGGCAAAGATAGATGTGAGAATAGCACATTTCAATTTGTCAACCTCTCCTCTTGCTATTTACATTGCTGTGTGTTTGCAAATCATCACGTTTTCATTTTTACAGAGGTTGTTCCAAATTATGTCATATAACCAAAGATTGTATGGTCAATCTAAACTATTTGGTAGGTTACAAAAGCTCAAAAATCACCCACTTAAGCAATACCCAGTGTTCATGTACATGACACGGGTATGATACATTATAAAGTTGATAAAATCAAGCAAATTAAAATGTTTTTCTAAAAATTTATGGGAAATATGGATTTTCATTTGAAAATACCTTTTAAAAAGGGCACTCAGTACACGTAACTAATCTGTGTAGAAAGTACATACATGTATAAAAGAAAATGGCATTACCAGTAATACCTTATTTAATGATCCTAAACATATACATGTAGTATCTTCCTCAAATGTATGTATACATACAAAATGTATAAGCTAGTGTAGGGATTTATTTTGAACTTCTGAAACTCCCCTTCATATCCATGATTCATCCCTTTCATATTAATAGGTCATCCCTCATTCACATTCACCCTTTTCATCCACCATCCTTTCATCTGTCTATCTCTCTCTCTCTCATTGGTTTCAATGTTCACCTGATGCAGTCAAGCTTATATAGTATAATTTACATATACTATGAATAATCAATATATACCCTTTGTTTATGTTTGAATATTCAAGAATACTTTGTGATGTTGATTTATACTTGTATGGGACTATATGAATATTTATTGATTTATTCTACTTTGCATGGAATGTATATGGAATGCTACATAGAATGCTGTAATGCTTTTACACATTAAAACCTGGTCAGTTAGCTAGTAGTTATCAATCCTACAACATGTCTGCTGGGCTGCCTCTGTGTTAAGAGTGCTATATAGGAATTATCTGTTAGAACCGCAACCCTACACTAGTGTGAAATATAAATGGGCTGTCCGTTTTTTTGTTTTCCCTCTACGAAATGTCAAAGTTGGGATGCGGCGCTGCGGCCTTATCGCCGGCAAATACGGTACATGTTTAACCTACACTGTATATTGTTTGTCACCTGTAATATAGGCACAGCAAGAGTTAAGATCTATCAACCAACCAACCGACCAACCAATCAATCCATCCATTCATCAATCGGTCATCAATTAAATAAATAAATAAATACTTATTTAAGAGCATTAAAACATATTGTCGTTTGAAACAGCCTCCTAAAACAAATAGTGGTAAAGGATGACTGTTACTACAGTAGTATTATATATAACCTAAAACATACACAATTTTAAAATACATCAAAAATGTCTCATTCTCGAGATGTACATACATTAGGATTCACTTATTTCTTATTACCGTACTTACATGACTGGGGGTACTTTTTTATAGTTTTATTTTTTAAAAGATTTGTCAATGTTTCAGTGCTTACATACATGTATGTGTTAGTGATATTATTGAATGACACACTATATAGTTGAAGGCAAAGAACATTAGCAAGCTGATTAAACATCTATATTGTAGAGTTTGTAGAAATTGATGATCTCATTGAAATGTTAACATCGTGTAACATCCGAAACAAACCATAGTATACATTTCACACTGTTGTTCATAACATGCAATAAAGAGTATGTTTCTAAGTGAATTTTCTAAGGAGTTTTGATGACTACAATTGCTATTAGCTTCATATTTCACTCTGTTAGATCACATAAGCATTTTTAACTACCGGTACACGTACTTGAAATGAATAATATACCTTACATAAATTGAGTGGTCGATGAAGACAAACTTGGTATACATGTATGTGCTAAACTAATTAAAACTGCACAATTTTTTTCCATAAATGTTACAGAAGTATTTTTCTGCAAACAATTGATGTAACTGAGGTCAATAATGCCTAAAGAAAAGCAATTAACTTGAATAAAGTTATAATGTTAACAGTGTGTAACGTCCGAAACATCAGTTGTGTGCCATATGAAAATGATTAGGCAATGCACTGGTTCCCAATTTTTTTGCATGTATTTACCTTATATCATCAGTTGTTATAATAAAATAAGTTTGACCTAAGAAAAAAGCGTTTTACCTATTGAAATAAAAACTTGTTATTGTCAAAACCCTAATTTAGGGCTATTCTTCACTTTCAAGGGATACAAAATCTGTATTTTTCAAGATAGAAACTCAACAATTTGCATGAATAATCTCTGAAACATATTCTTAAAGACCCAACATATTTAAAGGTGTAGTTAATAGCAAATGAGTTTTATATCACAGTTATTAGATATGCTATAGTTCACAATAACATTGTAAAAACTCAAAGTATTCATATCTGGTGAATAAATAAGGAGATAGATTAAGGTCCAGAATTTGCATTTCTCAAAAATATGATTAGTCTTGATCCTAAAAATACAAGTTTGAAGTGAGTAAACATAATTTCATTTTGGACCCATTTGTGGACACATTTGGTATAAGTTAAAAAAACCAGTGCCTTGTGTCAATTTTGAGTAAACTACGGTTGTGTATTAGCTGTCTCGTGCATGCATGTTCGCGTGCAGAGAGATATCACTATGAATATGACTGACAAAGAAAGCGGACAAAATATACAGTTCCCCAGGTAGACAAACGAACATCCCTTCACTGCTATTATGTAAAAATGTGTAGAAACAGGTGTCACATGCATATTCACCTTTCTACATAATAGCAGTGAAGGGATGTTCCTTTGTCTACCCGAGGAACTGTATATTTTGTCCGCTTTCTTTGTCTGTCATGTTCAAAGTGGATGCAAAAGAACTGAGATAGATGTGACACATTCGGAAGAAATTCTGAGCTCATGGATCGAGCTTGGAACAGCTCCAACCGACATTTCTAGGTAAGAAATCCTCATGATAATATTAAAAGAGCTACCGTGTGATATTTAGTCAAGTTTCAAGGACACTGTGTTGATCAACATTGTGAAATTATTGTTGTCACTGACACTGTCGATGTCATTAATTTGATCGTGAACTTGGGCAATTCTCTAAGGGCGAGCGTGCATGCATTAATTTAGTGACCGGTAATAGCTAGCCTACTTTATTGTATTTGTATTAAACACGTATTGGCCTGGGGTAGGCTATTGATGCAGATGGTCGTAGGACAATTACCCCCGGGCAATCGGGCAATCGGCCAATTACCAGCGGGACAATTACGCCCCCCCCCCCAGAAAATAACCCCCCTGAAGACAACCATCCCAGAGGACAATTCCCCCCTAGGACTCGGAGTAGGACAACTTCCCCCCGATTTTATCAAAACCAATTAGTTGTTATCATCCTATCGAAACTTAATGCACATAAATTAACCTCTACCTTGTTAATTCCTATCATGTTAACTACATATCGAAATTTTATCAATTTAGGAAGGAACTGGCTTGGACTTTTTTCTGGCCTCCTTCAGAGGAAGGAGCCAACTGCTTTTGATGGTACTTTGAGGGACACCAATGAAGCCAGGACAGTGTTACGTAGTCATCGAGAGAAGCGCCTATTCATGCTCTTCATTGAAAGCAACAGTTGACTACTGCTACAAGATGTTTCAAATACTACAGCTGGATTACCCTGCTCAGGCAGCTGTCATATGGGACTTTTTTGTCGTCTCATTTATGGAATTCGTACCAAGGATTTTATTAAACCATGGACCCTAGTACAGATGGACTAATAATGAGAGTCTTTCTTTGATCACATCATTCCTACCGCCACCTGATAATATGTATGTTGATGAGGACATTTATTTGACGCGACAATGTTTATTATGTAATCACGCATCATCACAGACAAAAGAACTTTTACATTTCTTCAGATTCTTTTCGCTAGGCCAGGGCCCAGAGTGTAGTTTCAGGATAAGTATCGTGATTTAAGACCAGTTGGAGGAGCAGTGAACCCCAAATTATGACAATTTGTGCAATATTAGATTGATTATTAAAGAAGAGGACACTGTATGGTGGACATACATCTGGACTTGCAAAACTTTGAAAAATACTTATTCTTTACTGTCATCAGGCGCGTACGCAGGGGGGGGGGGGGGGTTAGGGGGGTTGAACCCCCCCTTTGGTATTTTTATGTGTGTAAACCCCCCTAAACCCCCCCCAAACCCCCCCCCCCCCCCTTTGGTTTTTTTTATTTTTTTTATTATTAAAAAAAATAAATAAAAAAATTATACCCATGGCAGACCTAAAAAAGGTGACCTTACCCCCCCCCCCCCCCCCCAGCGGAGAAAAATGTCAAATTTTCAAATTTCGAGACCAAAAAAAAAAAAAAAGTGTCCTCTTAACCCCCCCCCCCCCCTTCCCCGCTTATCCAGCGGCTGGTTGAGTCGTTGCGATTTTTTGGGGACCCCCCAAAAAAAATGTGTCCTCATACCCCCCCCCCCCCCCCCCCCCCACCCCCCGCTTATTCAGCGGCTGGCTGAGTCGTTGCGATTTTTTAGGGACCAAAAAAAAAAAAAAAAGTGTCCCCTTACCCCCCCCCCCCCCCCCCCCCCGCTTATTCAGCGGCTGGCTGAGTCGTCGCGAAATTTTCGGCCCGCTTTAAAAATGTTAACCCCCCCCCCTTGAAAAAATCCTGCGTACGCCCCTGACTGTCATATTACCTTCTATTCCTTGGAAATGGATAGGATAAGTTTTAAAATGAAGTTTAAAATCATTGTGTAACAGCCAAATTTACAGTTTTCTCGTGTAAACTACTTCTAATTTTCTATTGAAGACTTCATATACGTTAATATTCATTATGTACGCTACAACTGCACATACATTTCCGTGATTTTAAGCGATTCAGCTTCTTTTGCGCAGGTATTTTTTTTAGAGTTCCAGGCATAGTTCTGTTTTTTTTATGGCTGACTGGCGGCGGTCGTGATGAGATCAAAGCCTGGAAGCATGTTTGGAATGTCATTATGATACTTTTGACAGAGTCAGGTGCATGCATGTATTATGGTACCGATCAGTGTCCATTTGCAGTAGGTCCACGATTAAATGACCTCGCTTTCACTGGCTGCCTGCCGTAGCAACAAACACAATTGACAACTCTGTTTCGTTGAAGATCAGCCATAGAAAAAAAAGACCTCATGCATGGCTGATTGTCAACGAAACGGTGTTAAGCCTTTTGTCAATTATGTTAGTGGTACGGCAGGCAGCCAGGGGAAAAGAGTTCGTTTAATGAAATTATGGAAATGCAAGCATTACTTTAAACAAACATAACTTTTTATTCCTAGCTCATTTTTCCTGATTGAGGTGTCATACTAAAGGGCATAAAATGAACTTTATATAAATGTGATTTTATCTTTGAAATTCAGATACCGTCCGCCTTATGACTTTTTGGTATCCTTTCTTCAAATTTATTTTGATCACTCATGCGTGAAACATGCATCATGCTAGTTGCATTAAATAAAAGAGGAGGATCTAAGCTTTACAAATATGTGTTATTTATTAATTGTGATTAAGTTATGATAAAATTTCGGTAATTTTCGGTTTCGTTTTTTCTGGGGCGCACTGTAAAAATATAAATCAGGAGAGTCCTATACTGAATAAAACTTTTTTTTTTTACTTGATTTTCATTGAAGGCGTTAATCCTTGTCAATATGTGTCAAATATTTAACTTACAGAATTGATGCCAAAAACTTGAAAGCTCATTACGATGATTCGATGTAAAGTAACATTGTTTTAAAATTGAAACTTTTAAACTACATACTTTTTAATATCATGATTGATGAGAAAACTCTGAGTTTTCACTGTGATTTAAACTGATTTTGGAAATTAAATTCCACAAATTATGTTTAATACTGATATTTAACATTCAGAATTGATGCCAAAAACTTGAATGATGATGCGATGTAAAGTAACATTGTTAAACTACATACTTTTTAATATCATGTATGATGAGAGAACTCTGAGTTTTCACTGTGGTTCAAACTGATTTTGGAAATTAAAGTCCACAAATTATGTTACTGGTATTTATCACATAGAATTGATGCCAAAAACTTGAATGATGTGGCGATATAAAGTAACATTTTTTTTTATTTAAATTTTTAAACTACATACTTTTGGTATGGTATGGTATTTTTATTGAATCATGCATCGCAGTTACATATTACTGAATTGCACATTGATATAAGTTGCATTCCAAAAACGAGAGTACAATTTAGAACAGTATCGTTTACAAATAAATTTTGTATATACCAAATGTAAAACAAAAGCAAAAATACGAAGGAAAAGGGGAATATCTACCTCAACAAATTATGAATTCAAAGTGAGGAAGAGAGAAAGAAAAGATGTAGACAAAAGAGGTTTTTAATATCATGTATGTTTACACTGTGATTCAAACTGATTTGGGAAATTAAAGTCCACAAATTATGTTACTGAATTTAAAATGTCGTTGACTTTATGTTATTTGCATAGTGTGTGAGTGAAGAACTTCAAATCAATGCTAAATTTAGAAATCAGGCAAAATTATGGTTTATATTCTCTATTGACAAATAATGGTTACTTAACAGCTGTTAAAAAAAGAACAATATTAATCAGCGGTTTAGTTAGACCCTTAGTCAAAAAGTTAAAACCCTAGTTGAATCCACCTTTGTTTTAATCAGTATTGAGTAAAAACATGTACTTAACTTAGTACATGTTTTTACTCAATATTGATTGAGCAACTAAGCGTTACCCAGATAGCATCATACTCAATATTTGAGCAAAAAATTGCTCAAACAATTTGAGTCAAAACATGTACTCGTTAATTGAGTAAAATTTGGCTCAACTCATGAGCAGTTTCTTACTCGACATGAGTTGATTACGTTTCTACCCAGTACTGAGTAAAAAAGGGAACCGCTCAACAAAGGAGTAAATATTGAGTAAAGGTTGACTCATTCAAACTGAGTAGAGATTTAGTCTTTTATTGAGTAATATTTTTACTCAAAAGTCGGGTGGTTCCCTTGACTACTCAAAAGAGTAACATTTTTACTCAAATTGAGCAGTTTTTTTTTAGAGTGTATTATTGTCGCGCGCCCAATTAGCTGATAAAATAACGCACCCTAAACATTGAAAGTAGACCTACAGCATTTCCACACACGGGTAAAATTCACACACAGAAATTTCGATGCGATCGTTCGTGATTTAAAACTGCTCTTAAAATGCACAGTGGTGTCATTGCACATTGAATATCAGGTCATATCAAACAAAGCGCGAGCTCCATCCAGTTTAAACACGTATAACCGTTCACACACAAAATGTCAAGCTCTCTTCATACGGACTTCGTATCTGCAGCCTGCTTTGAACGGTGTATGAATCGTATCTATCCGAACATCGTATAAACGACGTTCACACCTAAAAGGAAAACTTTTCTTTAAAGCCCCACTGTACTACTAAATTGTCGGCTACTTGCTCCCTCTATATAGAAAACTTCCCCAATCGGTGCCTGTTGGTCCCCCATGATCCTCTATTTCTTATGCTATTTGAGAGCTAAGTTGATGAGATAGCCACCTGTCAGTGACCTCGCTGTTTGGTCTAATCCTCCTAGCCACAGTAGTGTTGATAAGCTTTAAAGCTGTTTAAAACTTTTGAGTTAAACATCTTTAAACTAATCTGCTCTAGATACGATGAATTTTAGCTGTGTGTGAAAAGTAGACCTAGCCATTCCTCTCTTGTACCCCGATGGCGACTTTTCGACGGTTGCTTTGGGGGATGGCGCGATCGAGGAGTGGAGACACCTCGCTGTGTGTGATATGTCATGTGTGCGATTGAAGAAATGAAAATATATACCGGTAATAGCGACTTTTAGATTCAGTGGACGAACGGCGTGAACGCCTTCTGATCTAGGCCAGATTCAGTCCGTTCTCTGTTTTTATTCTTTTATTCGGTATCTCCACTGAGTGATTTCAAGTTCGGTGTTAAAAGCCTGGTGTTGGTGTTGTGAGAACACCAACACCGGCCACAACACCGAACTTGAAATCAGGCTGGTGTTGGGATTGACCTCAGGAAATATGACGTATTTCCGCTAGTCTGTGTTGAGGCTGGTGTTGAATGTCGTCTGCTGAACCGAGTACCGCGGTTGGTGTTGACGATTTACGTGTTATTTTCCCATTCACCAACACCAGCCCCTAGGGATTGGGAAATTCATGATTTCAAGTTCGGTGTTGGTGTTGGTGTTGCAGTATACCGCAGGTAATTATGCAGACATCTGGCACGAATCTCACGATCATGCCAAGGTAAAAATCCACTGTACAGTAAAAACAGCGGTAATTCATGGGAGCTATATAATGTTTTTCAAGAGAAATGATATTTTATCTATTGATTTTTTAATATGGCTGGCTTTACATTTGATATTCAAAATGATATAATTTATTGGATTTTCTGAATGGATTACGCTTTTATCGCAAGACTTTTCGCGTGTAGAGTCAGTAGGACGTCACTCGGCGTTGAAGCTGGTGTTGAGCCATCGATAACGCGCACGCGTGATCGGTATCGTCCTTCTAATTAAAAAAGCTGCTTATGTGGTGGAAACATAGAGATTTGACTTTGATGGGGAAAATTGCTGGTGTTGAGCCATCGATAACGCGCACGCGTGATCGGTATCGTCCTTCTAATTAAAAAAGCTGCTTATGTGGTGGAAACAAAGAGATTTGACTTTGATGGGGAAAATTCAACTAATTAAGACTTTTGTTCTATCAAAATTAGTATATGTATCATCACTCACACCTGTACCGCCTTTGGCATTCCGTGAAATTGAAGTGTTAATATTTGATTTTTTATGGAATGGAAAAGATAAAATCAAAAAATGTTTTTAGATTACGATAAGAGAGGTCTTAAATTGACAGATTTTCAATTATTTATTCGAACACAAAGAATCATGTGGATGAAAAGACTTATAACAGGAGATTCAAATATGATTTGGAAACGTTATTTTAAATACCTGACTAGAAAATATGGCGGCCTCTTGATATTTTTCAGTAATGTATCACCAGATTTACTTGCACTGTCATTACCAGATTTTTGCCGTAGCATGCTAGAGGCTTGGCTGGGGACAAAAGCCTTTTTGCTTAAGAACGAAATTTCAAAATGAAATCAAATTATTTACAATAATAGATGTATCCGCATTCAGGGGCAAATATATTTCCATGAAGACTTATTTCTGAAAAATGTTTTTAAAATACATCATATTGTTGATAAGATAGGTGAATTGAAATCTATCACAGAATTTAAGAAAATGGGTTTAAACAACATTGAAATAAATATAATAAAACAGTTATATGAAGGCATTCCATTCTCATGGAAAAGTCTTTTGAATATATATGAACATCCTTGTGAGGATACCGAAATAAGTTTAGAATTCATTATTAACGGAAACCCTCACTCTTTGCAAGGCATAACATCAGAAAGACAGACACACCACACACGCTCACATACTCAGAGGGCGGGTTATTTTATCAGCTGATTGGGCGCTCGACACAGAAACGGTACAGAGTCCGGACTTCTACAGATCATGTGTGTCAATGGTAATGATGATGAAATAGGTTACACACGGTTGTGTCAATAGTGTTAATATTGTTCTCTCCTTGAGGGCCAGGCAATCCTATTATTATCCCCTGGGTTTATTTTTTCGATTAAAAACATGAAGAAAAAAAAAAAATGTTGCTGGCATGATCCCATAAACGGCCCTTTTCCCCTTCCAATAAATGCGCATTTTACTTTGACATGTGCCCCTTTTGCTTTGTAATAAATACCCTTTTCCCCTTCACATTTGTGCCCCTTTCCACCTCTGATAACTGCTCCTTTTATTGTGACAAATGCCCCTTTTCCTTTGTTATAAATTCCTTTTTCCCTTCTTCTTAGTGCCCATTTCCACCTCTGATGAAGGCCCATTTCGGGTGCGAGAAGTGCCCTTATTCGCCTCTTAATGCCTTTTAATTTGATAGTACCCCTTTCTCTTTCTAATAATTGTCATTTCACTTACTGATCGGTGCCTTTATCCAAATCTGATATGTGCTACTTTTACTTGAGAAGTGCCCCTTTCTCTTCTCATAAGTGCCCCTTTTCACCTCCGATAAGTGCCCTACTCAAATCTGATAGTTGCCACTTTTACTTTGACAAGTGAATTATTTCCTTTGTAATAAATGCCCCTTCACGTTCTTATTATCGCAACTTTTCATTTCAAATAAGTCCCCATTTACATCTCTAATGAATGCCCCATTTAGGTATGACAAGTGCCCCTTTTCCTTCGTAATACATGTCCCTTGCCCCTCTTTTTAGTGCTCCCTTTCGCGTGCGAGAAGTATCCCTTTTAATTTTTCTGATAACTGCCCCTTTTCCTTTCCAAGTGGACCAAATGGAGTATTCTCGATTTTTTTTTTTTTTTTTAATATCTAACAAGACAGCAACTATAATAGAATGCTAGTATTCCTTTTGTAAATTATTTTACATATTTCTTTTCTTAAAGGTCTATACTCTACCTGAGGAAAGCATCTTCAATAGGACATTAATGATGTTACAGTCCTATACTTTAACCTATCATAAATACTACACAAACTATGTAATAACACAATTCAAAGACTCATGCATACACAGATAAAACATCAACAACAAACAAAATATTCAGCCTTCATATTCATGACTCCCGTCTCTTCGATCTACCCCCCCCCCCCCATTCACTGAGCTTTTTTAATCAATTTGATTCGTTTCAAATTAGAAGGTCATTAAAGTGATAACAATGATATTGAATTATAACACGTAATTATTTTAATATTTAT
Organism: Strongylocentrotus droebachiensis; assembly: GCA_035222895.1. NCBI lineage: Eukaryota > Metazoa > Echinodermata > Echinoidea > Camarodonta > Strongylocentrotidae > Strongylocentrotus > Strongylocentrotus droebachiensis. The sequence continues at coordinate 85,549 of JAVYIG010004731.1, read as the reverse complement.
TCATTCATTCATTCATTCATTCAGCCTTTTATGTAACATTGATATAATCAAAACACAGATTGCAAAATGATGTTACAGTCCTATACTTTAACCTATCATAAATACTACAAAAACTATATAATAACACAATGCAACGACTCAGAGAACACATCAACAACAAACACAGAACTGGGTCTCCATTTGGAAAGTTTGTATATGTTATGATTTGATTTCCTAATAAACACATAAATACAATAATAATTAAAAAAAAGAACTGGGTCTCCATGATTGATAATATCAGGATTTAATCACAAAATGATTCCTGATTACCAAGAAAAAAAAGAGAAAAAAGGAAAAGCTATGAAAGAAAAAAAGGATTTAGAAAAAAAATGCTGATTTAATGAGATAGCCACCTGTCACAATGACCTTGCTGTCTAGCTGTATGGCTGGTCTGATCCCTTCTGGCTGAACTAGTACAGCCAACCTTTAAAGAGAAGGTTGAGTTCTAGGAAAGAGGTCAAACATAGTTTGTGAGCGTTATCATTGTTATTATGCAAGTGTGAAAGAACATCAGATTAAACATGTTCCCTGAAAAGCATGGCTCTTCAAATGCCTTCATATTCTAAATATGTCATGTAACATCGTAAAAATCAGGTCGGACTTTTACGCCACGTGTTCGTGTAGTCCCATGTACATCTTTCTGTGTACAGTGTTTGTAACTTTACCAAGACTTGGCCAAATTTCTTATCATTTTGATGAATCCAGAACCTTGCAATACACACGAATACTTAGATGCTACATGATCAACCTTTTCTGGTTGATTCCACACCGTTTCTTTCACAATGCAATCGCATGACCAGAACTCAACTTCATCTTTAAGCCATATTTGGGGGTGATGCCCCTCCCCTCCCCCGGTAACGCAAACCAGGACCTTCCCTACTGAAGCATATTGATCACAGTTGAAGTGTGGGTTATTGCCCAGGGAGGAACTGGTATAATAATTGTATTTCATGAACTGTTTCATGTTCAACTACACTGTTAAAAAATTATAGTCGAAATAACTCAATAAAATTGAGGAAAAGAATTGCCTTATTTTTATTAAGTAAATATTACCTACGGCATCTTAAGTAGAATTTACTTATTTTGCTGAATAAATTTTTACTCAGTTAAATCGAGTTACATTAACGTAAATAATTTAAGTATTGTAATCATTTTAGATAATTAAAAAAAAGCTATGATAGGATTACAAGTAACATCCACTAATCATTCACTACTTCTATTTAAGATTAATCACTAATCACTAACACTACTTCTATTTAAGATTTAACCGTATATATATATATAAATATATATCTACCACCATCACAAACTATTACATACGCTTCAATTCGACACATATTGAAAGGCTCCAAATTGTATATATACTTGATCGTAGCATCTTAAAAGGAAAATTGGTTGACAATTTCCTGAAATATTAAGTTTTGATTTGTTTTGAACTGGGTAACAATTCCAAATTGTCTTGTCTTTGCTTAGCCATGTTAAATGAATTAGTAAATGTTTTAAAGTCCTTAAATTTTCATTCAACCACCAAAAAAAATTGTTTTATTTAAAAAAGGGTTTAATTTGGTCTTAATGAATATTCATAAATTATGTAAATATTTCTATTACGCACTGCATCGGTCCTTACTTTAAAAAGATAAGAATAATCAACATATTGTTTGAGTAATACGTATAATTTCTGATTTTGAGTTAAAATTACTAAATTAATACAAGCTGAAATTACTTAAAGTTCTTAAGTATTTGATTTTACTTAAATATTCCACGTATGTTCTACTAAATTGAAAGTTTGAGTTAGCAAGACTTAAATTTAGTGCGTAAGTGGCAAAACTAATGTTTTCAAGTAAATTCTACATGGAAAAAATACGTAAAAATTACCAATGAACAAATTCTTTTTTACAGTGTAGACTTGCTGACGCTGTGTGGTATTACTTCCTCGTATAGGCTGCTGTACGTCTCTCTCTTCGTAATAGGGAGTGGGCTTTTGGGAACTTTAATACTTTCTAGACTAGAGCAATTAGTTCCATCGCATTTGGCGAATGAGGAGATTTCAATGCAAGCATCCAGACTCTCTTGAATTCGGCTAGAATTATGATTTAAAGACTCTTGTTAAAGTTTATTTTCACAGTTTACATAAGTTTGAGCCGTTTACAGAACGTCGTACGTGTCAGGCTAGGTTTTAGTTCATAAGTATTATAACGGACAACATCAGTTGTTTATACGTTATGTACTATTCAATTATCATTACTTTGAAGCAACTCACCCTGTGCATCAACTAAAGCCTTAAAGGTGGTGAATTAAAGGCCCACTGATTTTATTTTTCCCTCCTCGGTTCAGTTCAGTTTTATTTATCATTTCCAACAGAACAGTAATTTTGACAAGGAATCAGATATACAATTCAACATTCAATAATATAAAACATTTAATCTGGTCTTTGTATATATGTAAAAGCGATTCTAGCTCCCGTCCGAATTTTTCGAAAATGAGGAGGAGGTGTTTCCGTGTTATTTGAATGCCAAGATGGCCGCCGCACATACAAATGTTATTATGCAGTATGTACATACAATTATGCAGTCACACTCATCACATGAGCACGTGCCATGTATTTCTTATACCCTGGCCAAAAATAAAATGGCTCGAAAATGCAGAACTACCCCTAGTCCAAATATGATTTTTGAAAGAAATTGTCAGCTATCTGACCAAAAATATGTTATGATAAATTTATAACAAAATATCAAATGTAGTATTCCCCCCAAATATGATGAAGTAAGCTGTTAATTAATACGATTGGTTTGCCCGATTCACAAACAATGAATTTGCAGCGTATTCAGAACGCCTTTGCAAGACTTGTGTCCAATTCCTCCAAATATCCCGATATAACATCCGTTTTCATTATTGGTTAATGAGGCATATGCATGTAATTGCGTTAAAGATACTTTTGCTTGTTTACAAACCTTTGAATGGTCAAACGCCAAAATATTAGTATCTATGTTACCACATCCAATCATCCATACTCACATACCTTTATCTATTTATTTATTTATTCATGTCTTCTTTATAAAAGCAGGGTGGTCCCATTCAAGCCCTAAGGCCTGCTTTCCAAGGGAGCCCTGCTGTACACTGTCGCTCATAACGGTGGAATATTTTGTTCTTCTCCCAATTAATGGAATTATTTTAAAAATAATTTAAAAATACTAGATCAAGATAATAGTATACGTTCTCGGATTTTATTGAATAATAATTTGCCAATGTGTGTTTTGCGTGACTGCTAAAGCATGTATATGCTACTATGTTTATCAACTAGGGGACCTATGCCCTTAAGTCATAAATGACAGTAATGAGGATTAATGCCCCACAAAAGGGCACTATTATAGCACATCGACATTGTATTGATCCTGGGGCCTCACAGTTACGAGGCCATTGCTTTGTCACTGAACCATGACTGTACGCAGCGGGGGCTAGGGTAGGGGGCACTTTCCATAAATAAAAAAAACAACAGAAAATGCAATAAATTTTCAATAATTTATTCATTCTACCCCGGTCCCCAACATAAAAAAATCTTCTGTGTGCCCATGCCTTGAGCCATAATGCATGGCCGTCCAGAGAAGTTTGCATCATTCTGCAACATAATGATGATGTAATAATGTTTACACACGGTAATGTCAGTAATGTTAATATCGTTATTTCCTTGAGGTCCCCGCAATCCTATTATCACCCCGAGTTTAGTTTATCGATTTTGGAAATGTTATGTCTTAGCAACAGGCGATATGTTAGACATCTTCAAGAGTATACCCTTATTTGCATCTTTCCCGAGTTTTACTTGGTTAGTGAGCATATTTCAATTTAAATAACCATAAAGAATCCCACTTAATAACAACATTTGTCTGTAAGGTTTTGTTCCAGAGGTCTACCGCCCTAGATGGTTTTTGGATTAATTTTACGAGTTCCGTATATATTTTTTTCACAGTAATAGAGTGCATTGATAATGCAAAACTATTCAAATTCAAATTAGAGTATATTATTGATTTACGTTTGTAATCGTTAACATTATAAACTAGTTCGCCATATTTTATGATTCGCCTCCATCTTTGTTGTATTGCGGTTCTTATTTTTGCATATTCACTCAACCATAAACCATCATAATAGATAAGTTTATCTTTCAATTCTTTGACTGTCAACAATCTATTTCCTATCACTATATCCCCTAAAAATAATATACCCGATTTTAACCAATTTTTATACGACAATGCTTTTCCTTTAAATTTGATATCACAATTTAACCAAATCATTTCTTTTGTAACACTTCCATAGATGTGTTGTATATCTTTTACATAATTTACTTGCTTTACAGTAAACCATGTACAAAGTAAATCACAATAGAAATCAGGTATTTTTCCTCTATAAGAAGTCACATATTTTGGTAAGCATTTAAAATCCATAATGATATCAATCCCTCCCAGTTTTTCAATCCAATACTAAAAAAAAAAATCCATTTCCCTTTCTTTTCTTGGAGTTTTTAAAACTTAGGAAGCTAAACAACCATTTTATTCGTAACGACATAAATTGTGTACACAATGTCAATCATAATTATTCATGCCTCCATTTTGAAGAGTATTTATCATGCTTTCCTTTTTCACTTTTGCTCTATTACCCCATAAAAAATTATAGAATAACTTTTCATACGCTTTTATCCATTCCATAGGGCACGATAAAACTTGAGCTGTATAAATCAATTTTGAAATCACAAGGCTTTTTAAGATAAGTACTTTCCCTTTAAATGTCAAGTTCCTCCGTTTCCAAGCATTTGAGTAGTTCAGTATTATCTTGTGTGGCATGTTTACGGTGATTATTTCATTTCTTTTCATTTATCAGTACTTTCACCTTCTCTCTCTTGATCTCCTTCTCTCTGGTTGTCGGTCCCCCCCTCTCTCTCTCTATCTCACTATATATTTCTCTTTCTTGCAATATCTTCTTCTCCTCTTTCCGTTTCCCCTTGACCTCGTATATATTATGTACATATTTATATTGTTTTGATGTTACCTATAATGTATTATACAAGTGATCGTCACATTTCTATGTTAATTTTGTTAAAGATATGGATCGATTGAATAAAACAATTGAGTACATATTAGGTGATATTCCTGTACAGACTTCATGACATCGGACAAAGCAGATGTACAGCATGTTCCGACATCCGGGTGCGTGTCGAATGCACACTTAAGATCCCCTTTCAAGGAATATACCAAATCATACTGTAACAGTAAAGAATCTATCCCAAAAACCAAAGAAGTATAATACCTTCTTACAACGGATGCTACAGATATTGATCTTGGCGTTATTCTGTGAAGAATATTATATCAGAAAATAGAAGCTGAAAGTACATTTCGCAATCCCTATATGTTTTTCTACCACATTGACTTTCGCTAAAGTACACTAACCTTAATGATTATTCGAAACAAAAACAATCAGAGGTTATATCATCAGTCCATTTTAAAGCGGATGTAAAGCATGTTCCGGTAGGCCGGGTGCGTGCTGAAAGCATACTTGAGATTCAAAGAATTATACCAAATCATCATAAATTAGTATTTAAGACTACTGTAACAGTAAGAATCTATCCCAGTACCCGCAATAAATGTATTATCTCTCGCAACGGATGCTAGAGATATTGATCTGTGCGTTATTATGTAATGAATATCATATCAGTAAATAGAACCTGAAAGTACATTTCGCAATCCTTATGTTTTTCTATCAATTTAACTTTCACGAAAGTACACTTAATGACTATTCGAAACAAAAAATCAGAGGTTATCATCACATTTCGATACAATAGGCCATTTTCGTAATGTAACCAAATTTGATGCATAAGTCTTCGTGAAGTGCCTCAATACAAATTAATTCATTCACCTGATAAGAATAATATTATTTCAATAGTCAGAATGCAATATGCATATATTAAGTGTTGCTAGGTAGGTCAATCCATAATGTTTGTCCTACCTGGCAACAATGAATGTATGCAGTTGGGATTATGTCTATTGAAATACTATTATTCTTATCAGGTGAATGAAATAATTTGTATTGAGGCACTTCACAAAGACCTATGCATTACATTTGGTTACATTACGAAAATGGCCTATTCCATTTTCTGCTTATTTACATCAGAAAACTTAGATGGCATGGGTACCTCTAATAGTTTAACCATGACGTCAAGTTCATGCATACCAAATATCATTCATAAATAATTAAATAATTATCCATGCCGGAAATATAACACAAACTGAATGGGAGATAGCACGTACCTTGCAACTTAAAATGAACAGTAACCTGTTGTAATAATCTAAACTGACACAACGCTCATTATAAAAACAATAGGGAAATAAAATAAAACAATAAACACAAAACAATAACACCAGCGCCATCACGAACAAAACAACAACAAAACTAAAAGGGCTTCACTACTAATGAACACGATAAATTCTCTAATAATTTTGTTTAAAGGTAAAAGGACTTATAGGCCTACCGTTTTTTCACTTTGCTCTTGCGATTAATTTTGTGTTGTTTTATCTTTCCCTTCAGCTTATATCCATCTTCAAGCTAAGCATAGGCCCTGTTTTCATTTATACATTAATATGAATATATATCTGATAAAACAGCGCTTCTCAACCTTTGTTTTAAACTCGAGACCATTCTTACCACAAGTTAACGAGAAAAAAACTGAAAAGAAAATAGAGAATGAATTGTGTGCTAATTATAATGTGAGGATTGACTGTCAGTTACTACGACATTACTAATTTCATAAAGACATAAATCTTTAAGAAAAATAGCATGTATAAATTTACAGATGTTATGTTATGGCCGACCTCATGGCACACCTGACATAGCTTCACGACCCACGGGTTGACAGGCGCTGTTTTAAAGCTATGAAAGGATCCTGATGAAAAGCAATTAATGTTGATTTGGGATACCCTTTCCAAAATGAATGAAATGAATGAATAAATAATCATAATCAACAGATACAATACTTTACAATACTTTTCTTTATTTTATTAGCTGTTATGTTGTCGACACATAATTTTGTACATGCGTCATGCTATAATATTCAAGTTAAATGCGTTCAATGTTGTTTTTAGATCTAGTTTTTTGCTGGATAGTTTTTGTACTCCTCTCTCTATGCGCGTCGGTCTGTCTGACTATCTTTCTCCCTCTCTCTCTCTCTCTCTCTCTCTCTCTCCCTCTCTCTCTCTGTATCCATGTCTCTCTCGCTCTCTTTCTCTCTCTCTTTCTATCTCTTTATATCTCTATCCCTCCCCTCTTTCTCCCTCTACTCTTTCTCTCTACCCCTCGATGTCTGTCTCCCTATCTCTCCCTCTTTCTCCCTCTCTCTCTTTATTTCTGTTTTTATATATGTTTTACTCTGTCTATCTTCTTCGTTCTCTCTCGATTTTGATCAAAGCCTTTGATATATTTCTACCCTGCTGTTTCTCATCTGTCTCTTAAAATAAATCCACTCTATACATTTCACGTATGGATTTTCGAGTAAGTCTATACTACTCTTATATGTGACTATTTCTCCCGTCACCCCCTTATTTATCCCATTCTCTTCACCACTCCTTACTTTGTTGATGATGCTACCCGTATTTGAGTAGTTATGTATTATGGGGTATCTTATGTAGCATGACTACGTTGATTATTTCATTTCATTTCATTTATCAGCACTTTCACCTTCTCTCTCTTCATCTCCTTCTCTCTGCTTGTCGGTTCCCCCCCCCCCCTCTCTCTCTCTCTCTCTCTCTCTCTCTCTCTCTCTCTCTATCTCACTCTATATTTCTCTCTATTGCAATATCTTCTTCTCCTCTTTCCATTTTCCCTTGACCTCGTATATCTTATGTATATATTTATATTGTGTTGATGTTACAAATAATGTATTATGCAAGTGATCGTCACATTTCTATGTTAATTTTGTTAAAGATACGAATCGATTAAACAAAACTATTATAGTACATAACTCGTGATATTCCTGTACTACATGGGATCAAGCTAAGCAGATGTACAGCATGTTCCGACATCCAGGTGCGTGTTGAAAGTATACTTAAGATCCTCTTTCAAGGAATATACCAAATCATACTGTAACAGTAAAGAATCTATCCCAAAAACCGAAATAAATGTAAAACCTTTCATAACGGATGCCACAGATATTAATCTTAGCGTAAATCTGTGAAGAATATTATATGAGGAAATAGAAGCTGAAAGTGCATTTCGCAATCCCTATATGTTTTTCTACCACATTGAATTTCGCTAAAGTACATTTAATGACTATTCGAAACCAAAAAATCAGAGGTTATATCATCAGTCCATTTTAAAGCGGATGTAAAGCATGTTCCGGTAGGCCGGGTGCGTGCTGAAAGCGTACTTGAGATTCAAAGAATTATACCAAATCATCATAAATTAGTATTTAAGACTACTATAACAGTAAGAATCTATCTCAATACCCGCAATAAATGTATTATCTCTCGCAACGGATGCTAGAGATATTGGTCTCTGCGTTAGTATGTAAAGAATATCATATCAGTAAATAGAACCTGAAAGTACATTTCGCAATCCTTATGTTTTTCTATCAATTTAACTTTCACGAAAGTACACTTAATGACTATTCGAAACAAAAAAATAGTGGTTATCATCACATTTCGATACAATAGGCCATTTTCGTAATGTAACCAAATTTGATGCATAAGTCTTGGTGAAGTGCCTCAATACAAATTAATTAATTCACCTGATAAGAATAATAGTATTTCAATAGTCAGAATGCAATATGCATATATTAAGTGTTGCTAGGTAGGTCAAGCCATAATGTTTGTCCTACCTGGCTACAATGAATGTATGCAGTTGGGATTATGTCTATTGAAATACTATTATTCTTATCAGGTGAATGAAATAATTTGTATTGAGACTTATGCATTACATTTGGTTACATTACGAAAATGGCCTATTCCATTTTCTGCTCATTTACATGAGAAAACTGAGATGAATAATTATGAAGGTAGTTATTGTCCTAGCAGATCCAGAAATCGACAAACGCTGGTAGTGGTGGTAGTGGTGAGGGAGGGGGAAGGGGTAACGCGACATTTTACCTTGGAAGTGCATGGGTATAATGCTACTTATAATTTAATGAATATAATATTTATGAAGCAATATCCCAATATCTGGGGCAGCCATCATCACTCAAACGTTTCTTTCTCAATTTGTTGAAAGACAAAAATAAAACTCTGCTTTTTATTCCAAAATGTATGACTCAGGGGATCATTTTATTTAAATATATACATAGATGCATGTTTACAAAGAAAAAAGGATAGAGGGATTGAGAGAGAGAGAGAAAGGGAGAGAGAGGCAGAGAGAGAGAGAGAGAGAGGCAGAGAGAGAGAGAGAGAGAAAGAGGGGCAAAGAGAGAGAGGGGAGAGGAGTTCATTCTCTTTCCGCCTTCGTTCATGATTTCAACGACTACCTCGGTATCAGTCTTGTAGAAGTAGAAGTAGTAGTATTAGACCCCGTTCTCACTCACTTTGAAAGTGGTCTTAGTTAGACCGCTCCAGAGGAACGGGTCTTGAGGAACGGTTTGCGAGCGTTCACACTCCGAGCAGTTTTTTATGGCTCAAAACCGCTCCACGAGTCAAAGTGGTCTTGTTGCTATGGCAGCTCAGGTCAGCAGGTCAATTTTTCGCGCGCGGAATACAAACCGTATGTACCGTACTACATGTTTCGCACGGAACGTCACTAGCTCACTTCCGGTCAAAGTACGCTTCCGTTCACATTGCACGTTAGAGCGGTCCAAACCGCTCTTAATAAGACCCGTTTCTCAAGACCACCTCCCGAGGTGGTCTTCTGGAGCGGTCCAGAAGTCCACTTCCTGGACCACTTTGACCGTTCTCACTCACCTAAGAACTGCTCCTGAGGAACGGGTCTTAGTTAGACCGCTCCAACGAAGTGAATGAAAACGGGGTCTTAGTAGTAGTAGTAATAGTAGTAGTAGTAGTAGTAGTAGTAGTAGTAGCAGCTAAAGAAATACTAGTAGAAGCAGAAGTACTAGCAGTATTATGCAGTAATATATGGGAGTAGTAGCAGCAGTAGTAGCATCAGTAGAACTATTCTAGTAGTAGTATAGTATTAAGTGTTGTTGTTGTTGTAGAAGTAGCAATACTAGTATCAATATAAGGAGTAGTAGCAGCAAAAGTGGGAGCAGTAGTCATGGTCCTTTTGAGTAGTAGTAGTAGTAGTAGTAGTAGTAGTAGTAGTAGTTGTTGTTGTTGTTGTTGAGTGACAACTTCTTATTCATTTTGTTAAACTATATTGTACCTGGGTGGACTTTGCCTGAATCGCTCTGTTATTACTGTATTTTAGTTCAATCAAATTAGTTCTTTTCAGGGCTACCCGACTTTATTTTGCATTTATTTGCTTATTTGCATCAAAAGTTTCGCGATTGTAAAGCCATAATAATTTTATACCGGTATTATACATGTCGATTCTCCAAATAGAGGATTTAAGCCTTTTTTTATTATTAACATACCACCTGATAAAAGAAAAGGTGGCGAATTTTGACTTCCTGAGTTTGCATAATTCAAACATTGCCTCCCGCTGCTTTCAATCATTATCGTATCAAAACAGTCCTTAAAATATGTTGTCGTCGTCTTCGTCGTCATCGTTGTTGATGTTTTTGCTGTTTAAAGTCCCTCAGCAAAATACAATTTACCAACAAAAAAAAGGAAAAAGGCTCTCTCCTTTTTGTATATGATGCCGCGAAGTGTTATACGCTTCACATTTCTTGTTTTTAAAGCATAGAGTTCATTGAAAACGCGTATCATACCTTTGTTGCCGTTTTCTTTCACAGCTATACCACTTCCTTGTTGGTATATTACATTTTAACCTATTTTTAGTACTATTATATTTTAAGCGTTTAATATGAAACGTCTTTACAAGTGTACTCTCTGACTATCAGAAACTTTCAGAAATATTTATTTTGGAGATATGGAAGTTGTAAGCGAAGCTCCCATCCCGCCCCCCCCCCCTCCTAAAAAAAAAGGGGGGGGGGATACAAGCTAAACTGTGATTATCCATTTTAAATTAAAGACACATTCCATGATTAAATATTTGTAGGTTGGACATGATTGACCACAAATATATATTTTCCCTCCGCGAACATTGATATTGCAAATTTATGTCACTAGATTATTTTATAGTCTAACAATAATGGATATTTTTATATGACACATATGAACCACGCAGGGAGCTCAAGGCGCCCAAATACTAATCCTGCTAGGCTATCGATTTCAGGTCTCACTGAAATTAATGAATCCCTTCCTTCCGGTACTTATTAAACACATGGGTGGAGAGAGGCAAATGAAGGTGAAAAGTGCCGCGGTGGGACTCGAATCGCGAACCAATTGATTCACATTCAGACGGCGTATGCACTATACCACGACACTTATACAATTATATTTATATTTGTTTATATTCGCATCAAGGGTAGTTATATTGCCCTGGTGCCATGTGCCTTAAACCCGTGTGCAAAATTGGCTATAAAGGAAACGCGGCAATCAATCTGATTGGTTGTTTGAAGAGATCTCATTTGCATAATACCATGTAGATGTTTTATTGGGCGTTGAAAATTAACTGTCTGGTGTTAATATCTAGCACAGCGAATTTAGCAACTATCAGTGCCGCATAAGTCTTCTTCATGAGCGGTTAACAGGTCTTCCGAAGATCGAAGAAATACGTCCATCTTACCCGCGAAGGAACATTCTTGCACTGACACAATTTTGTATTATTCTCATTTCATGAAGAGGAAATCATTATAAAGGACTACTATTTATCAACATTTCTGTACATGTTTGCGTTTCATACTTTACTTTAAAAAAAATAGGCCTGGTAAAGTCCTTTTTGTGTGTCATCAATCTCTGCCAAGATTGTATGTCTGGTTGCCAATAAACCTGCCGAAATACTGAACCTTTTACTAATGAAGAGAGCTGAAAGAAAGCTACATTAGCCCATTGCTCAGCTTTGTCAGGTCAATCTTCACTAGATTCTACAATCATCAACTTCACTGGTCAGAATCCAACATCTAACTAAGTGAGTACATTTCGAAATTGTATGTAGATCCCTAACTTCATTTGTCTCTGATATATAAATGTATATGTATATGAAGAGCTTATTCCGAAAGGTGATGAATACACTTTTGACCGTAATTGATTTTTCCTTCATAAATATACGCGTCAAGAACAATAGGAAGCAATTGCACTTTGTATTGCATTTTGTTTGTTGAAAGTTAGTCCATTTCGATAACAAATTTTCGTTTCATTTTAAAGGGGCTACATTCAAACTCGTTTTTTCCGAACGGAATTGATTCCATTGGGGCGATAACGAATTTGTTCACTAATTTTAATCACGTTCCCTATTGCTAAAAGCCTCTGTCACAGATCCCATTACGAACTGGTACGAACGCCGTACGAACGATTTTCAGACCATTTCGTTAGATCATCTTAAGAAGGTCGTACGAAACCAGCGTTCGTAAATCGTTTGTAGACCGTTCAGAAGTTCGCAGACTGGTCGATGGTCTTGTCCAAGATTTTGTTAAACCTCGTACGAAACCCCTCTTCGTAAGGCAGCTATACGAGCGTCGTAATAACATCGTAAGAACCACGCACGACCTTCGTACATTTCGTAGGGTCGAAAGACAATTCTAGAAGCCTCGAATTCGTACGATGATCGTAAGAACGCCTTAAGTTGTTCATAGGGGAGGGCTCTTACGGCGTTCGTAAGAACTCCTAATGAACGGAGATTCGTATTGCCTTCGTATGAACTACTCGTGACGTGCGTAATGCGTTCGTAAGGTGCTCGTAAGGTGTACGTACACAATTTATGCAATTTATGCAGCGCTTCTTTGCAGCCCGACAAAATATACAACAAATCGCAAGATATCTTCTTACGAATGATTTGAGAATGCCGTCAGTTACACGTACGAACATCTTGCGAGAACAACTCGTAAGATAGCCGTAAGCCTGACGTAAGAAGAACTCAATGTATCCTTAAGGAAAAAACAAAGAAAATCTAAACGGCGTTCGTACGAACGCCGTAAGAAGGACTTAAGCATCTCTGCCACATCTACGAATCTCTGGCTACGAACTTAGGAATTCGTACGAACGCATCGTTCGTACGAACCTTTGTGACAATAGCTGTATACGGTACAATTGCCAGCCTAGATGATCAGCGCAAAATTGCATTAAGTTTAAAATATCATATTATTTCAACGATTTTTTTAGATTAAGCTCTTTTTTAGATGAAACATCTTCAAGCGCTGTTTCCAGAAGATTTTCTTTTTTCAAAACCAAACAAACATCAACAAACAAACAGAAAACAGTCAAACGCAACTTCATTCTTAATAAAGGAGCTTAATCTACATAAATCAGAATCATGAACATTTCTGAAATTATATAATTTATTAATTGATTTTTTGTAAGATGATAAACATTATGTGAGGCAATATACCTATGATATATTAATATATATACGTAAAAGAGGATGTAATACCTTTCTATAAAAACTGATAACTAAAAAGTGCTTGATATACTTTTTAAAAGATCCCCGCTAAAATGTAGCACCTTCTGGGTTGAAACTCTCCGTTTATCGAAGAATGAGTTACATACATACATGCATGACATCTATAGAGAAAGAGAGACGGACAGACAGACACACACACACACATAACAACATATAGACTAAGAGCGAAAATGAAAAAGCAGTGGGAGGAAAAAAGAACGGATTCGATCTGTTTGATAATCCAATAAAATTGTGATATTCGTGGATTGTGATGATGATAATATATTAACTAAGAGCCTTTGTTTTCATTGATTTGAACATAACCTAATAACTAGATGACACAACAAAGATGACGCAGAAAGTTGAGTAATGAATGCAAGGCAATGAAATCAAGATATATGCAAGTCTTTGTCGCGTTGTATTCACAAACAGAGAACAAGAGGTTTAGAAATGCTTGTCGCATAAGTGACACCCACAGGGAGTAAATTTACACCCCACAAAAAGGTGTAAATTTGCACCCCAAGGTTATGATTTTACACCCTTTAAGGAGTGAAATTTGCACCCAACCTGCCATGAGGGTGCATGCACACTATCGTTATAGTGCTTTGTACATGCGAGCAAGCTATTGCTACGCTGCCATGTGCGTGCGTGCACACTTTCGTAGTAGCAGTTATTGTTCATGCTCATTGGACTGTGCTATGTGTTTTGCACTCGCTATTCATAGAACCATCGCGTTAATCAGATTATCTCAATATAAACTTGGCACTCCGTGATTTGGGGCTTGGCACAATGGGGATTAGTCCCGTGGCTTGAGAAGAGTTAATTAACACCTTTTGGTTCCCATTTTCATGAAAAATAGGTTCAATTGTACACCCGTGGGGTTGAATTTCATACCCTATATGATCGATTCCACACCCTGTGTAGAGTAAATCTACACCCTTCATATGCACAGCATCAACCAATTGATCATTCCTCGAGCAATCAGTCATCCATGCTTCGTAATCACCTAACAGTCACTGCTCTAAAGAAATCAGACCAGAATCTTGAGTTATACAACTATTAGTGTGAACTCAACACAAGTACAGACTGCAAGAACCAACTTAAAGTTAGCATCGGTAAGGCTGGCCTGGTATCGGATCAAATGTAGTGGAAATATTTAAACACACAATCCTGCCTTCCCGAATATCTTCCCTTTACTTACACGTATAAGAAGGCAATTATGTACTAGTTTAATAGTAAAACAACACTTCTGCTAATTTCATTACATTATCAAATATAACCTTCGGTACAACACCTTATTCGTGATCGGAAAAACTTTTACACAAATAATATGCCCAAATGTAACATGATTATTCCCCCAACATGACAAAAATATGTAAATTATGCTAATTTTTCTTCAATTGACAGTAACTATATCGACACGATGCGCCATTGCTGTAGCGCATGCGCATATGCACTCCAATCAGAGCTCGTCTGACTAAAATATGGGGGTAAAATTACACCCCTAAAATGACTATTCTGTACACCGTTGCGTATTCCGTGTTTTATTCCCTAAATGGGGCAATAGGGGGCGCCCTATTTTTCCAATTTCGTTTTACTCCCCAAGAACATCTTTTATTTATCTGTGTGCATGAAGGAGGCACACAACGGTAAATCTGTCAACTAAAAATGAAAACAACTGCATATTCTCTTTGCATATAATTTTTCAAAAATGTGATAAGATTTGCTGCGGTTATTTAAATGAAAAGATCACCTTTCGTGTTGTAAAGTACTAATGTTTGGATCAAGTAACACAAATCTTTGCTTTAAAAAGTACACATAATGTATTACCTGTATATCTTGATTTTCCACAGCATTATGGAACCTGTCCAAGAAATCGAGCTAATATCTTAATATTAATATTTTCAATTGGAAGTAAGAAATAAGAAATATTTGTGCAATATTATTGTGAAGAATACAATGAATTTATCCCCTAATGAGTATAAACTATACACTTTTAACTCTTTGTCAACCAAAAAATACCCTCAGATTTATATTTTTAATGTTTTAATCTATACCATTCTCTAATTTATTCAGATTAAATGCATGTGTTTGTGGAGTGCCTAGAGATGAATGATCGCATTCGTCTGCCGAGGCTACTGTGTTTTGGTGGTCGGGGTGCGGATTGCGTGCATTAGTCGTTGCTGGGCTGGACGAGCATTATAGCTTGCCCGGTCTAGCGCGGCTGATGTATGCGGTCCGCGTTCTGGCTATTGGAGTGCAGAGTGTCCCTTTGCGGGCGAGTGTGAAAGCTCGTTGGTATTTCCGTTCGATTGCATTTAAGTGCATTGCGGAAGTGACCTATTGGTATCTCATATTTATGTGAATGTTCTTTGGAAATTTGTATTGTAATTCATGTTCATTTCAGTTTTTAACTGCCAGACACGAAGATCTTAATAAAACCCGTTTATCTATCTTATCTATCTTTCTATCATATCACTAGCTGAAGAGATAGTGCTCTGCTAAAGCACAACAAAGAAACTCTTTTCATTTCGAAGCCCCCATCCCCGCACACACACTGATAAAAGATAATTGCTACATTTCCACAGATGAATGCAGCCCTGCTGACATACATCATTGATGTATTGTTCCACTATAAAGAAGCTATGTTCATAATAAGTTTCTTAAACTTAACTTTTGTTTATTTTCCTCAAAGGTATGGCGGCTCATGAAGGTATTGCCGATGATCTTCTCTCCAAGCTGGCTGAAGACATCGAGACGGGCGAGCAGATGGAGGCCTTAGGACGAACACTTGGATTCAGGGTCGCAGACATCAATCGATACACAGAGACCAATAGGATAGAAGGACGGGTGACTTGCAAGGGAACACGTGACATGCTGTTTGACTGGAGACAGACCGTGGAGCCCTGCGACCAGCATATCAGACTGAAACAAGCTCTCATTGACGCTGAGCTGGCCATGCTTGCTGGTACATATCTCGAGAGGACACCAATTATTCAAGGTGGGTCTAATAGTGCCATGCAGAGTGCTTTTCAATCACCTTTTATACCTGTACACAGGCGCGTACGCAGTGGGGGGGGGGGGGGGGGGGGGGCGGTTGAACATCCCCTTCAACTTTTTTATGTGTGTTTTGGAGGAAAATCAGCCCCTAAAAAACAATTGTGATAATGGGTGACCCAAAAAGCTGACCCCCCCCCCCCCCCCTAACAAAACAAATTATCGATCGGCCAAATTTTCAATTTTGGGACACACAAAACAAAAGTGCTCTTACCCCAACCCCCCCCCCCCCCCCCGCTTATTCAGCGGCTGGCTGAGTTGTTGCGAAATCTTCTGCCCAATTTAAAATGTTAACCCCCCCCCCCCCCCTTCAAAACAATCCTGCGTACGCCACTGCCTGTACAAACAAATTGAAAACATGAAATTTGAATATTTCCATGAAATCTAATTTATGATGTTAAGTAACTTGTTTCTGTCCAATGATACCCTATTCATATTATTTAGTCCATGGGTGACTGAGCACCAGGGTCTTTAAAAAGTTGTCAAAATCATACCAAGTTTGGCATGGTAGATCGAATGTAGGTCAAACCATATTGCATGCGCTTTTTCGCTCTATTAACTTCATGTCTCGCGATAGCTAAATTATCTCTGCCAACTTGTCAACTGCGCCATTTCACACAAGTAAAGTGCATATTGTGCTTTTCTCGAATGGTAAATAAAAGGTTACTAAACCCAAATGCAATGAAAACACATATTATGATGATAGGTATAACAGAAATGTACAGTTAACTTTCATTTAAAAAATAACGTCCCAAATAAACCTAATCCATGTTGTATCACTCAATGAAACGGGTTACCTAAAACAAGGGGTGCAAAAGAAGTCATGATTATATTATAATCATAACGAAGAAATTATCATAAATTTAGTTTGTAATCCTTATTTTATTGGGTTCGATTAGATATTGATACTTTTTCATATCCACTGTTTATTAGTCAATGTAAGCAACTGGTTTTTTAACCAAGGTAACACACACATAATGGCTTTTGACCTACGTTCATTGCCTCAGCCTATACTTGGTACATGAGAATGTTGACAATACTTTTTGAAAAGCCTGCTGCTCAATCATCCGCGGTTGTATAATTACGAATATAGTATTAATTACCATTTACCACGTTATATGATTCAAGGTCAAATATGTTATGAATTTTTTATTTAGAAGCTACCTAAGTTGCGCACAATTTAAAAAAACGAAATGTATGAAGTTGGTAAAGGACAGGGTCGTCTCAACTCATCCTCTGTCTCTCTGTCGGCCAGCGCGATTTTAAAATTTGCGGGAGCCAAAAAAAAAATTGGCCCCCTCTCTAAGAACTCCTGGATCCGTGCCTGACTATATACATATATTTGCGAAGCTCAAATTGGCAATTTGGTCAGTGGAATGTGGCGGGGATACAGACAACTCTCCCGTTTGTCGTGAACAAAAAATAACATCAATTTTTGATCTTCTTATAAGCACTGTCTCCCTTGGGGTACTATACAAAATATACTATGGATATCATATATATTTAATATATATGTCCTTTTAAAAAAATCACAATCTTCCTGAGTAAGACATTCGACAAATTGACATTTTAGTCATTCGTGTGTTGGAAAAAATGGGAAAGATGTACTATACATTACAGTGACATTATCGATTCTGTCAATTTGAAATGCCCTTGCGTCATTTACGTATAGGAATTGCAACTTATAACAACTCAAAACGCTATTATTGGTTGTCCAATTTCGTTTAAACTTTCGCCAGACTGGTTCTCTAAATTTATTTGCTTCATGTCAGAGCAGTTTGCTATTAAGGTTGGATTTTCCTCACGTGTGTTTCCCGGCCTTTGCTTCATGGGGAACGAGGAACATGTTTGAACAGTGAAACCTGATGTATTAAAACAAAGAAATATTAAACAACTTAACAAACCAAATTAGGTCGTGAGGAAAGGGGCTGAGATCATGGGAGTTCAATACGTCACTTTGTTTAATATATGCTTGCATCATTCCAGATATCTCCAGTAAGAAGATCTCGCCATCATTGACCGTTCAACGATGTCGCGAAAAGTTGGAGAATAGGTACCTTAATCAATTATGCAAAATTCCAATGAAACCGTGGGATAAAAGTGATTATGCTGAGTTCAAAGATATGCACACGGTTGTGACAATGGTGACGAAGGACGCTCGTGGCCAAGACACGGACAAGAAGGAAATACTCCAGGGTTCTGTTGCTGACATTTTTTCGACGAAAGTAAACGGAAGACTGCCAGCTCGAATCCTCATTTCGGCCCCAGCTGGACGAGGGAAGACCACGACTGTTGCTAAGATGGCTTACGACTGGGTTCACAGAGAAAAGGGGTCAGCATTAGAACTACTGCCACTTCTGTTTGTGGTGAAATTCCGAAACACAAGTCAGCGTACATCGATTGGAGAAGCAATTAAATCCCAGCTCTTGAATGATGTTGATGATCTCACACCAGAGGGTCTGGAGAATTTCATTAGAGAGAATCAGGGAAACTGTCACATCATACTGGACGGACTAGATGAGTATGCAGGTATTTCTTCTTCAAACCGAGGCTCAGAGAGCAATATGGTCAGTGTCATCCGCTGGGAGGAATTTCCAGAGTGCAGAGTCCTTGTAACAACACGCCCTCACCTAGAGAACTTCTTCGATCAAGATGATCTTCCAACAGTATACACAAAGATGTGGATCGAAGGATTCTCGCAAGAGAGCTCACGTGATTACATCGACAAGTTCTTTGCTCCGACTTCGAATCCTTGTCGAGGACATGGACTGAAGGCTTACCTTGATGACCAACCACTGATTAATGAACTTGTCAAAACACCTTTATTTTGTCTCATGGTCTGTCACTTATGGAGCAAGGAGCTTTTGAACACTGAAACGTCAACTCAAACAGAATTATTCGACAACGTGAATGATTTTCTGATGCACCATGCTAATGTCAGATTGACATCAAAAGGTAAACAAATAACGGATGAAAATCTAGGCGAAATCATTCGTAAACTGGGTAAGGTTGCTCTAGCTGGTCTACTCGACGACTCTAAAAAGTTAGTCTTCACCCCCCTTGATTTCCGAAGAGTTCCTTCTATCCTTGATAGGGCATGCGAGCTTGGGATATTATCCAAGATGACTGTTACAACCGCAAGGCTCCCACGATCTCACAAGACCACTTCTATTACCATTGAGTTTTATCACAAACTCGCTCAAGAACACTCGGCTGGGAAATACCTCGCTGCTAAATCGAGAAAACGTCAATGGCCCTGGCAAATTTCCAAATTAGACAGTGTAATGCTCAAGATCAACGCAAACATCGGTGACTATGAAAATCTCATCCGTTTCGCGGCTGGCACGGATAACAGCCTCTGTATACGAGTAATGGAGGCGCTCCTTTCAAACAGTTATTTGGATGAGAGCGAGCGATATCGCATTCTTCTTGACTGCTCATCAGAGACCAAGGGTACTGCAGAAAATGTCTCTTCGTTTGTTCAAAGATGCGTAAATGCACAGAGTATTGTTCTAAAGTCACCGACTGTCTACACCGTCGTTGGGATGCAAAATCTGCCAGAGCAAATGAAACATAAGGTATGCTCATTTCCAAATAACCGGCAATTAAAACAAAAATTGGTATTTGTAAAGAACATAGTAATGGAACTGTATATCAAAGGAGCAAAGTATGTTCCCATATAATTGTGTATTGATTATTATGAACGCGTTTTTTTAAAGGGATAGGGCCTAGTTGAGTTCTGTTTTCAGACCACAAATGCCTTGAAAGTGCATTGTTATTGCTCTTATTTTTATCTATGACATTTCTAGTGCCCTTTTAGAACCTAAAATTGCTATGAAGGTAATTTTAGACCCCAAAATGTGTGAAATTTAGCAAATATGATCATACTAATTCAGCTCCACTTTAAAAAAAAATACGGTGACCGTTAATTAATTATGTTATTAAAAATAACAATACATGGGCCGGCTGGTTGTGCGTAATATAAATGCCAACAAAAAAGCCAACATCGGCATTGGCTGAAATACGACGTAAAAGGCAGTATTTCATTTTTTCAACGGCTTTTTCAAATTATCTAATATTTGTGGTAGCACAGAAGTATTATAAATCGTTATATTTATGGATATTTCAGCCGTCTCTGAACCGATTTTATCAAACAAAGATGATTATGTCATTTCAAGTATATGTTCTTTCAAAATTGACACTCAGTTTTTCATTATCTCACACAAAAATATTTTGTGTAGCGCCCTCTGCAACAGAACTCAACTATCCCTTTAAGCCTTACGAATTAATTGAAGCTTATAATTTATGTACCATTCAGAGGCTATATCCATTTCCCCTACCATATTGTCAATGCGTTTAATGAATTACATTGCGCGATATAGGCTTCATGATTAAAAGCTAATGCATTCAATAAACAAATTATTCTTATTTGTACAACCTTTCTTTAATTCTCTTTCTTTTACTTTCACCTCTCTCTCTCTCTCTCTCTCTTTCACTCACTCTCACTCTCTCTCTCTCTTAACACAAGGTGAGAACTGTAAAGTTCGAGGGATCTATTCTAACTACCGACGTGACGAGTGGACTATGGTCATGCCTCGGATCATTTTCGATGCTAGATACTCTCACCATCTCAGACACCTCTCTCAGTTTCCCTTCATCTCCTCATGAGCTTCCATCCGTCACAAAGCTATCAGCCAAGAGAGTGGCGTCACAAAGCTATGAAGGTCTGCTCTTATCGCTCCCTGGCTTGAGAGATATCGATATCACTATCGATGATGCAGAGAAAGACAAACCTCAGATCACGGCTTGTCTTCGTCGGACCGGAGGACAGCAGCTCACACACATCGACCTTACAGCACCGCCATCACTCCCATCAGAGAAGCAGAAGCTTTGTCTGTCCGGAGTGAAGTGCTTGGACGAAGAAGACTTGGTTGAACTTGTCGAGACGTCAACTTTGAAAGCATTGGATAGTCTGCATTTACAGTGAGTTCGAGTAGATATTCATACATTTATCAATGAAATTAAAATAGACAAAATCAAACAGGAAGTCTAACTGTAAACTATTAAAGGCGAATAATAGTTTAGTTTTTGTGTGCTTTTGTTTCATCAAATATGTTAACATCTTTGCACGTATTACGAACTATCAATTCAAGATCCGTAAAAATAAACACACTACACAAACTGCTGGAAATTACAAATATATTTGAAATTGGTAAGATGAAATGAGGGGGCATGCAAATACTATCAAATATTCAATGCGATCATTTTCCATAGGAATCCTCTAATCCACCCCAGCTAGCTCAAAGGCTTCTCGCGGGATTTGTGTATTGTGGGGATCTTGGAGTATCATTATTATATTGTTCTCATATCCCTACTTATTTGCATCCCATACTGACAATGTAAACATTTACACATTTTTAGGCAGTTATTTTCTTTTAAACTCCCACGGTACTATTCACAACGCCTGCCATTGTTTGTCATGCTAAATTTGTTTAAAGTCTAAATGATCTCTACTTATGCATATATATATTCAACTCACTAGGACCTTCTGCATGTTTGTATCAAACAGTACTCACAGGCCGTGTCCGATATTTTATGAATCCCCCAAACAGGCGCGTACGCAGGGTGGGGGGGGGGGGGGGGGGGGGGGGGTTAAACCCCGTAACATTAAAAAAAAAGTTTAAACCAAAAAGAATTGGCGCGATTTTCAATTTTAAAACCCTCCCCTTGAAAAAAATCCTGCATACGCCACTGCCCCCAACAGAATTCCCATAGTTTTTGTGTTATTTTTCTTGTATTCGCTTTCAACTCCCTTTTTCGATTACTATAGATCTCTTGATGGTAGATGTTTCGAATACGATCGAGAATCGGGTTTCCAGGTAAGCAAATATCTTAAACTAATACAATACGACTACAAATATTTAGGAAAGAAATTTACTATTTGCGCCTGACGGGAAAACGCAAACATACTTTTTGTTCAAGTTAAACAATCACAAATACCTTTACAGATACAAAGGTGTGATCGGGCCACAGCTAGTCACGTGATATCGATGGTGAGGATTGTAATTGGCATATTTCTCTTCCGGTCAGTTGTCGATGGTTATATTGAACATTATGGTCAAATTAGTGTATTGTTTGGAATGCCACAGCAGCGCCCATTTGACACTAAGGCTGGACGGCTCGAGCAAAAAAACTCCACAAGGCATGAGATGACAATTACCATTAATTTCTGTTACCGAAGTGCAATCAAGGCCATATTATACTAATTGGATTAAAAGAATACACAAAAAAACAAAAAACAAATCACAAGTGAGTTATATTTTCACGCGCTATCTTAATCCCGAGATCGCTGTGCGCCCTACCAGTCATCTATACTGATATTATCATTATTCATTTAAGGTCCACCGTTATGCTTTAAATTAAAAGGGGGGTCTCATTATGTACCCGGTTTCGCATAATAGCATTTACGTGAAAGTAAAAATCTAGTCTCTCTGTGTTATCCGTCCTGCAGGTTAAGAAATGTCGGCTATCTACTGAGATGACTGCCAGAATGTGGTCCTGTCTCAGATCCTTCATCTCACTGAACCATCTCACCATCTCAGACTCCTCTCTCAGTTTTCCTCCATCTTCTCCTGAGCTCCCATCCGTCACAGAGCTATCAGCCAAGAGAGTGACGTCACAAAGCTATGAAGGTCTGTTCTCATCGCTACCTGGCTTGAGAGATATCGATATCGCTATCGATGATGCAGAGAGAGACATACCTCAGATCACGGCTTGTCTTCGTCGGACCGGAAGACAGCGGCTCACACGCATCCATATTACAGCACCGTCATCACTCCCATTCGAGAATCAGAGTGTTTCGAGAGAGACGATGAGAGGACTGGGTCTTCTGATCGGAGAACACACCAAGAACCTGCAGCGGCTAGATCTGGACTGGGTGAAATGCACAGACGAGGAAGACTTGGTTTTCCTTATCGAGTGCTGCAGACATGTGAAGACGATGTCACACGTGGGGTAAGTTCTTGTTCAAATCGTGTATAAAATAGATTAAAATCCTACTAAATTATTCTATTCAGTTACTCTGCAGTAGTAAAGCATAATGATACGAATGCGTGAAAAGATGCAAAGGTTAAAACGTGGGTGTAATTTCCAAGTTTTTGACTGAAAGTTAAGATGGGTTTTGTTTGATTATCGCTCTCGAGTCAATTGTTATTTTAGAATTTTTAAGTAGACTAGTAATGAATAGAATTTGAATGCCTGTATTGAAATCCAAAATTGTAATATGCAGTTGAATGTATTATTAATATTATGCACCGTCGGAAGCTAAATTAATGTAAGTCCATGTCCCGGGGTCCATGCCCCCCCCCCCCCCCACTCCGAGGTCAGAGGGATCGCATGCGTGTTCCCAAATTGTCCGGTAAAGGGGTACTTTTCACTCACCAAAGTCCGGCTCGTAGTACACACAAAATTCGGCCCGTATTGACTTTACACACCGGGCTTAGGGAGTGTTTTGAAAAGGAGGGAACGTGCATACGCGTACCCTAAACAACACTGAGTGGAGGGGGGGGGGGGGGGGTCCATGTTGACTTAAAATACAAATCATATCCTTATAACATTAAGCATTAGTGTTATTATTATTATCATAATCATTACGATTATCATATTAGCATTCTAGCCCATAATTCGACTTATAATTTGTGAATTTTCGAAGCTTAAACAATGCCAAACTAGGATAAATTACTAGTTTTTACGACCCCCCCCCGCCGGAGGTTGAATCACTATCTAAAATTTATTTCGATTTTAAATATCTTTAAAAATATATTTTTTTATTAAAGGCTGGATCACTTTTGGCTTAAAACTGATGCTCGTGAGCTGTTTCATCGAATCAAATTTAAGCTAGAATAGATTTTGATAAATTTTAAGTTAAATGTAAAGGGCTCTGTGATCAAGGCTAGAATAGGGTCTAATCGATGTTATAGGTCAATCAACCACATAAATTGCGTCGCTAAACTACTGCAAAATAGGTCCTCAAAAAGTAAGTGAATTCGATTTTTATTCTAAAATATTCATTCTGTTGATAACAAATTGTTATTTTGGTAGAAGGAAAGTATTATTCTCATTTTTAACCGAACGATATTTGAAATAAATATCAACTAATACTAATGATAATAGGGTCTAGCATTCCCCAACTGAGCTAAACTTAATTAAGAATAAGATGGACGTATTGCACTGATTCATGCATTTCCGTCCCATTCATTACATCCATGCATGTCCAACTCTACTTGTCTAACTACAATGAATATCTGGTTATGACAGGTCTGAATTCATTAAGAAATAGAGGGTCTATAGTTTATTCTTGCGTTTGATGACAAAATAAGTCCACCACGGCTTTAGAAATCATCACGTTGAACGGTCGCCGATCAAAAGTCAGTGCGTAGGCCTATAATTGTAGGTTAAGGCTCAGTTTCCAAATCTACTTTGTTATTTGCCGGTAGGCAGTGCGGTAGCCCTATTTTCATGTTGATAATAGCATTAACAATCGGCGGGGTCATTGTTTCAACGATAACATTTCATGAAAGAAAATTTGTCTCCACAGTTTCAGACCCAAGACCAAGTTAGATCTTGATTAAGAATAAGATCTTAATGTAGACTTGATCTACATCATAATACTAGATCTAAAGACTTAGGGTAGATGTAGACCTAGTCTCTACACTGCACCTTTTGTGCAGGATTAGCTTAGATACATCAGAATTAGAGTTAGTCCCTTAGTCCTAGATCAGCTAGACTACTTGTATTTTTGTGAGATCTAAATTAAATAGGAGTTAGATCTAGTCTACATCTAACAGTAACAAGTTAGATTTTAGACTAGATATGTAATGCAGTAGTAGACCTAGGCTCATGTATCGAGCTCTATATTTTGTTTTTCTTCATTTCATTTTTCTTTCAGAGTCAGAGATGGAGTAGACATGGACTCTTGAGTCATATCCAAGAAATAGACCTCTAGTCTTTAACGTCTCTCATCCTACCTCTACCCCGAGAAAAGGGTTTGGATCTGCATAATGTAATCTGATTCAAGGTGTACTGCAAGATCCTACCATGCTAAGTGGCCTTTGATGTGATTATCTTAGCAAAGTTTGAACACCGATATTAAATAAGGGTGAGGTTTTTTCTCTTTTCTTCTTCTACACCTATATATAAATAAATGTATAACTTGTTGTTGAGTATATAGCCTTAATATTCATTTATGATAAAGGGTTAAGATACCGGATATTGGATTACACATTAACAAACTGAAAATTCTGTGTTCTTAATTTAAGAGGAAGCCAACCATGACAGGTCAAAAACATAAATAAATTACTAGATCAGCCAGATTTTGATCAATATTGTACATAGAATAGGGCAGCAATTAAAGTATAAAGATGTGATTGAACAAACTCTAATGAGCGTACAGCATGATGTAAGCTGCTTTCTGTTTGCATCTCTTTTCCTTCTATTCACATGAGGGTAACTTTAATCAATCTTTGTACAATAGGGTTTGGTTCAAGATCAGAGTATCCAAGATTAAGATTAGACTGTTGTAGAGTCAGATTACAAATGAATGCTCAAATTCAAGATCAACACATTCAATATCGAGATTTTAAAGAAATGTTTGGGATCAAAATCAAAATCAAGATGAGTACAAAATGTGTATTATACAAAAATGGTTCCAAATTCCATAGTCCAATTGATACAATTATCGCATTTTCTAAAACTTTCAATGTGGTTAGTGGCATAGGGGTTTGACCCAAATGCATTAAAATTACAAATAGAATCAATGATGAAAATGTACTTTTGTTCAGTTGAACACATTAGATTAGGTAAAGTGACAACTATTTTTCTAAGAAATATATTTGCTCTATTTATGGTACATGTTTATCTCTATTTTAAATCTTAGATTGGAAAGTAAAGAGCTGTGCCATCTACATGAACTGCAAACTCATGGCATCTGGACTTGTATACCTAAGGTCTAGTCCATCTCTTCAAGTTGAAAAGGTAAGCGGTATCAGTTAACATAATCAATCTTATTAGTATGTTTTGTGCCTGTGATCATTGCCATGCCCCTACAGCAATCAATAATAAAGAACTTTTTTTAAAGTAAGTACAGCTCTCATAGTCCTTGTTATCCGATCTATTGTATAAAACATACACAAATGGTTATGATAAAAAAAAATGGTCAAAAGCCTACAAATGAATTATTTATTATCTTTTCTTAGCTTAACTTAAACTGCTTTCGTATCAATATTTGTAAAGAATATTCTTTATCATTCTACTTTATTTTTTTCCAATCAAAGAAATTCACATGACCAGAAATACAACAGTTGTAGAAAGATTGAACAATTAAACTCGTAGTTATTAATTGTTTTATTACATAACTTTCTATTCCAAATTCTAGACTGCAGAGCCTGAATCCCCTGCAACATGATGCTTCACATGGAACATCAGCCAGCCTACATATACAAGCTCCCTTTTCCAGCTCTAAGCAAGAGGGGCCACAATGCTAAACAGTTTGTGGACTTGTCGCTTTTTTCAACTACGACTTCCATTGAAACAGATTTTCAGATTAATTCATCTGAAGGTATTAAAAATGCTTCAGTCAGGGTACCATGGGTTTGCCATCAGTTTGCCATGAGTATGAGATTATTGGTTTGATAAGAATTCATCAAGTAAGGTCTAAAGGAACTAAGATTTTCAATGATACTTCCAAGAATTCTATTATTTTAAATAGAATGTCAGAATCTTGCGGAAGAAAGAGCAAAATACTAGTTATAGGATAAAGGAAAAAACTAAAGTCATTATCCATATTAAGTTAGCGCTGCTATTTCAGCCTGCACTTTCGAGAAATATCTTATTAAGGGTTGTTGCTGATTTTAAAATCTATGATTCTGTCATGGAGGTTTACTGTTTTTAAACTTACTTTACATAGACAAATCCGTTCATGGTGATGAATCTTAAAATATCAAATCGGAAATTTCAAAGAGGCAAATTAATCTGAGCAGCAGTGGATAAATTTGAGGGCCTATTTGGAACTCTCCCTAGAGGTTTTGTTGGCATCACCATGTGTTGATGATTACCTGTTGATGCCTCAATTGAATATTTTTATCATTTGCCTAAGAACAGCATTTTAATAAATAACTGAATAATGTTACTACAGTGAAAACATTTTGGCAGGAAATTATATCAACTCGGATTTATATTGCTCTTAGAAAATGTTCAAATCTGATAGAGAAAATCTATAATTAACTTCATATAGACAAACTGGTGTATCATGAAAACACATTTTCACAAACTGCATGACCTCACATGAGAATGTGTATATGCCTTATAGATTAACAACCATATAGGTAAGACCAATCTTTAGCACAAATGTTATTCCTTTAATCTCCATCAAATTACACCGAGTAGACAGTGGCATTTATTAGCTGCAATGGCTTACAACTGGCTGTATGTCATGAAAGGATTTTTTTCCAGGCGAGAAGGGAAATGTACTACTCAAAGGAAATGTACTACTCTAAGGTCAATTAGAGGTAGCCAAGCGTAGGATGCATTATTGCATACATTTACATTTAACACACACAGTATATGGGGGTTTTGATATGCATGATTTTGGGTTGGCTATTGAATGTAGAGAGAAATAGAAATAGCTGGATACCAAGGAGGTTTTTAAGTTCAAGTTCAAGTTCAAGTTTTATTTCAATTCAAATCCATAAAAAACATATAAGATACAGATTATATACAATATAGAAAACACAAAACACACACAAAATGGAAACATGTCTACAAATATATCGGAATTATAAAAAGTTAATCAGCAATAGAAATGAATTGGGGAAACTGCAAATAAAACCATAAGGTTCTGTCGAGGCAGCTCCCTGTTATTAAAAGATACATATACAAGTTCCAACAATTGGCTATAAAAAATATAACAATAACAAAACAGTGTACAAAACATAGGAGGCGTATTAACATGCAAATATTATTATAGATTTAAAAACAGATGTAGTATTTTTTTATTTTAGATTTAAAAGAGTTTAAGAAAGCAGTATCGCGGATATCTCTGGGGAGAGAATTCCATATTTTCGGGCCAGTGTGTCTAAAAGTAAATAAGGAATTTGTTGATGGACATTTTTCAATAAAATAGTTATCAGGATTTCTAGTATTATAATTATGAACAGATTTTTTACATTTCATCATAGTGGTAAGATTAATCGGCAGTTTATCAGTTTTATGTTTAAAAACCATGAGTGATATACAATATTGATTCAATTGAAAAATATTTAAAAACTGTAGTTGTTGAAATAATGGTATTGAATGGGCATTGAAATCAGACATAAGACATATTCTTACTATACGCTTTTGTAATATATGCAGTCGTTGTAATCTCGTTGGGTATGTGTTGCCCCATACAACATTACAATACATTAAATACGGTAAAACCATTGTATTATACAATAAAATCAAAATATTTTGTGGCAATATATGACGTAATTTGCTGATGACACCAATATTTCTTGAAATTTTGTTTGAAATGGTAAAGTATATGAGCATTCCAAGTTAAATTTTGGTCAATAATTACACCTAAAAAGCTAGTTGATTGCACTCGTTTTAACGGAACATCATTCATCTTTATATTTAATACATTCAATGAATCAGCTGAAATAATTTTTTGCTTATAATGAAAATATATAAAATTAGATTTAGATGTATTCAAAGACAATTTATTACTATTGAACCATTGCGATACATGCTGCAGCTCATTATTTAAAGTTTGACATAAAATATTAATATCTTTATGAGAATAGAGGATATTGGTGTCATCAGCAAAATGTGAAGGACCTGGCAAAGAAAGGGTAAAGGGAAGTTGCTGTAGAATAATAGGAAGAACCCTTCAAGTCAGTGCTACGGTGCAGACGTTTAATGCACGAGGTAGTTTTATTTAGTGGCAGAAACATTATTCTTGAGAAAGACTTGTTACGTTGGGGCGAGATAAGCTGTCAAGTCGGCGGGGATTCTACGCAGTCTAGAGACTGGCCAAGCGACCAGGACCAGGAGGGACTCACGAGATGGAAGCTGCACTGTTACAAAGTTATGTTCCATTAAATTGTTTATGTGCTGTTGATTTTTTTTGACGCCACGATTTGTTGGCTGAATATTAAACCTTTATATAAACTTATACAACTGTGTTCTCATGTGGTTTTCTGATGAGGTAGCAGTGTAAATAATTAAAAAAAGTCACTCACGTGACACTGTACTTCAATAGCAGTACTTTCATCATTTGTGTCATTGAAAATGTTTTTATTGTATCCCTTGAATTAATTTGCTATTGCTCAACATATACAAAGTGTAGATTTTCGTGCATTCAAGCAAAATAAAAACGATTATACTTTAAAGCTTGACAAATCTGTGTGAATTATATTTTGTATTTAACCCTACTAAGGCCGGGCTATTTGAAGTCTTACTACGGCCGGGGGGGGGGGGGGGGCATTATGGCCCCCCCCCCTAAGATCTCGGTCGTGAAACGGCCGATCTCCGCGAAAATGTGCACGCATGTCAAGTGAAGTGTATAGAACAATATGATAATTTCAATTTTTTGAAAAAAATCCCTCATTTGCATATTTATGGTAATTTATGCAAATAACGTCATAAAATCACATTTTTACCCATAAATCCTATATTATTCATATTTAAGCATTCTTTTTCACTACATATATTCATTAGACCATTTGGAACAATAATACGATAACAAAAATTGGAAGAGCCAGCTTATTTCTTATGTTATCTCTTGTTTTGATCATTTCTTATGTATTTCATTGTTTTTTTTACTTATTTATGTTATTGTTTTTTTTGTTTTTTCATTTCTTCCTACAATTCAACTATTTTGACTCCCAAACCAACCACCTAAACTTTAAACAAGACCCAATAACCAATGTTTGATCTATTTTTAGGAAAAATGACATTTCCTTATGTTTTGTACACAAATCACAAAAATGAGCGATTTTCGGGCTGACATGCAAAGACAAAAGGTCACGTGACCTTGTAACTATAGGTCCGTTTTTTTTTTTTTTTTTTTTTAAAGATGCGCAAGACTCTAAAGAAAAAAGTCAGCGAGCGGCGAGGCGCCATCCATATGCGTTCTCGAACAATCAGAAAAATCGTGGAGGGGGGGGGGCATAATGGCCCCCCTCCCCGGCCTTATTAGGGTTAAGCAATGTACTGTTTTTCATTTAAAAAGAAAAAATGGAGTTGGGGAAAAGAATGAATGGATGAGATTGGACGCTAACGCATGGTAGTTATCATGACATGATGTGATTCAATGATGGTGTGTTTGTTTGATGGGGAGTATTCAAATAACCTAGCAAAGCTTTTATATTGTTTTACTTTATTCATTTATTCCTTTGTTCCCTTTTTCTTTTCTAGTTTTCTTTTTTTGTGGGGGGGGGGGGGTGAAACGAGTTGAGATGGGAATGTGGTTGTGTGTTAATGGGGGGGGGGGGTGGGAGAGAGATTATATGAATAGAATAAGGGCACAAATTTAAACAAATATGGTAATTAATTGCCCCTAAATGGCAATTAATTTCGTAAAGAATTCTCCATTTTCCGATACATAACCGAATTGAAGTTGGCCATCGTTTACGCCTTTCAAGCAAATCAATGCTGAACATATCGGATTAATACTAGGATATTTTTTTCGTCCGTTTTCTTTTGAACAGGTTTACTCAGGCTCTCAGTATTAAATGTCATTTCCTGAGAGGCCCTGGAAAAATTATATGTCAAAAATACAGAGCAAATTAAACAAAGTTTGAATACGTATTACCTATGATATCATGGATTATTTCTTTACGTTTTTTCCAAACATTATATAAACATTTTGTGTATAGATATTTGACCAGCTTAAGCAATATTACATATTTCCTTTCGAAACGAAGATAGATAATTAAAGCGGGAAAGCTGAACTACTTGTTTAGTTTGTTACTCCTGAAAAGAACCATCTCTGGAATTTAAAAAGAAATGATACAATTTATCTTGAAATTTATTTTAAAGCTTCAATCTTTTTTTACAAATTTCATTATGAAACATGTCTTAAAATCAAATACAATTTAAGGCCTTTAAAATTGATCCGATTAATTTTAATATCTATTTCAAGGCCTCATGGAACTTCAGATGATCTTTCCCCTTCCCTCTCCACCTCCCGGAGTATGTGTATGTTGTTGCTTATCATTAAATAAGGCCTACACAACTAAATCGTTCATGGAAAGAAAAAAAAAATCCGATATATAAATCCCAACATGAAAATACTAATAGTATCATAGTTTACGCATTCTCTGTCTGTTTCTATTTCTTAATTTCTTAGTTCTTTGTATGTCTCTCTACTATATATTTTCCCCTCTCTCTCTTTCTCTATCTATCCCCCTTTTATCGCGCTCTTTCTTTCTCTCTCTCTATCTCTCTCTTTCTGATTTGTTCTATTTACTCTAACAGCCAACGCACCTAACACCTCTATCACTCTGTTTTCTGAACATAGGTTATACCACTGTGGAATTCGAAAGCTCGACAGACTGGAATCTCATCTCAAAGGTCTTCAACAAGCACCATCAAGAGGCATCCTCTCTGTGTATGTTTATCATGTAAGTATTGCTCCACATTGTATGCACTTTACACTTTCACTATTTCTCATTTTCATCTGTATAACAACCGCTATGATTCTAATATTGTTCAGTATTGTCATTTTCTATATCTAATTTCTAAATATATTTACATGTTTAGGCCTATTTTATTTGTTAACATTTCCTTTCTGTTATATTTTTTCTGCACAATTATATTTCCTTCTGCTTCATAAGTTTTTCAAACTTTTTCTTTTTCTTTTGAGTTCTCGTATCAGATTCTTTTGTCTCTGTCCCGGGTCTCTGTCTTTATTGTTGTTGATGATTGTTATCCCATTTCCTAGACACCAAATGCTCAACAGAATATCGAAACGTTGCTAAATGACTTAATTCATAATTCTTCTCTCCCATGTGTTCCTATTATATTTTTACACGTACTTCACTTTGTTTCTTCTGTCTAGACTTGCACTTCAACATTTTATCAAATATTATCTTTGTTTTCGGTGTTGTTTCGGTGGTACGACTTTTAGTATGATTTATTATCTTTATTCCTTGCATGAAATTGAGAAGGTTATTTCTTTAATCACTTCATGGCTGGCTCTTTTTTTTTTCGGGGGGGGGGGGGGGGCTGCCACTATCGTTATACCATGAGCTCATTCACTTGACCTTAATTTGCTTTTTTTTTGGTTCATTTTCCTTTTTAATTTTTTTCCATTTAATTGTTCTTTTCAGTTGTGCTACCATTCTTAAACCATTTCTTAATTCTACCATTGGTTATTTCTGAGTTTAATGTTTTATGTTTTTGAATATTGCCCCCTCCGCCATTTTGCTCTCCGTTTGACTCTTTCTCTCTATTTGGGGCGTTATTTATCTGCAACAAAGTCGGCGCTCAATGGGAGGGGGCACAATGCCCCTATTTCTTTCAAGTACACCAAAAGTGCTTCCTTTTACGGAAGAAAAGTGTTAATTTGAATTGTGCCGCTCTTCTTTTTTAATAAGTGTCCCTTCCCCTTTTATCATGTCCCCCTCATCAAATTCGCAAGGTGCCTTTTACTTTGACGAATGAACCTTTTCCTTTCTTATGAATTCCCCTTTCCCGTTTTTATAACTACCCATTTTCATCTCTGATGTATGCATTTTGTACAACTGAATGATTGACTAATAATCATATAACTAACTTGACATGGATAACACTAACAATCATGCACGTGTTTAAAAATAAATATATGCAAATTGTCAAAAGGAGTATATAGACCATGTAAATTATTCCTCATTAATGAGAAAGAGAAGAAGCGAAAGGCAAAGGAGAGAAGAGATGAGTACAATAGTAGATAACAACGCTAAGCAGAGCGACCGAGAAATGGTTGATAGGAGAAAGAGAGGTACACCAAGGTTTATACATTGACCATAGCTTTTATAAATCACATATCTGTCTTTATCTACGCGGAATATATCTATTTATTTATATATTTCTGATATTTATACAGGGTGACACATATAACCAATTTGGTGGTCTTCAATGAGGCCCTGTTTGATAAGAATAAAAACAAATAACAGCAGCAAAAACAAAATAGAGAAATACACAAGCATATAAGCAGTTATAATACAAATTAATTGGTATCCTCATGAATAAAACTGATCTTTCAAGAATTATCCTTGATCGTTTAAAAGAAATATGTGAATGGTTTTTCAATTTTAATAGAAATTACATTTAAACATGAAAATAAAATATAAAAAAATAAAATAAAGAATTGATGATAACCACGTATTTAAAAGAAAGAAAAACAAATTGAAAACGTACATTTTCTATAATCTGATATAGCTTAACACACGGGATACCAACATTGTCGAATATATATCATACATCTGTCTTTAGTTACACGGAATATATATACATGTTTATACCAGAGGAGGTATTGCATCACTTATGATTATGAATACCAAATAGGAATGAAATGAACATAAGGCCTAAAAAAAAAAATTGGTGACTTGGCGTAACGGGTCACTGAAAATTAGGGTAGGTAGGGCGATTTTATTTTTTGTGTTTTTTGTTTGTTTTGTTGTTGTTGCTTATATTTGCATACATGAAATTAGCCATTCATACACATACATACAGTGGCGTAGATAGGTCCTCAGACCTTGGGGATGATCTGATGAGAGGGGTAGACCACAATATGTTCAAATAACTCCACGCACACACACACACATATATGGACACATACATATATGGACACACACACTGTGTGAGCAAAGTGAGCAAGAAATTGTTGAAATCTTGATCACCTTGGGACCTGGGGGATGCATACATACACCTGCCCCCCCCCCCCCTTGAACGATTTCTCCGATTGTTGCTTCAATGTCCACCTTCCGAAGAACGCTGAATAAAACGTGAGCACCAAATTTACCCGTGAACTGAACGCCATAGGACGATACAATCGCCTAGCGGTACTATGGCGTACCTGGCCGCTGCACTCGGCGCGCGAGCTGGCCCAAACACGGCGCGGCAAAGCCCAGAACGAAAGCAACAAACATCCGGGTTTTCCCACTGCGATATCGATATTTACGCAATCGCAATCGGATCAAAAAAAAAAAAAAAGCGTAGGGTCGGCGATAGAAATAGGGTCGGGCGGGTTACGCCAAGTCATCAATTTTTTTTTTTAGGCCTAATAGGGTGAAGGAAGAACTGGGATGATAGAAGCGGAAAGAGGGAAACTAGCAAAGGAATAGAATGAGACCAAGAAGGAAGCGACGAGGAAGATAAATCGAGAGAGAGAGAGAGAGAGAGAGACAACAAAAGTTGTAGGTAGGAGGTATTGGTATATCTAGGAATAAATAGTTCGGTTTGTAATTATTTATTCATAATTTTTTTGCATACAAAGCATTTATAAACAAGACATATCAATTTGTTGACGTAATGTAACATGGAATTAGAATTAAATAAATAGATGGGTAAAAGCAGAGGAGAGAAAAAAAATTGGGGAGAGTGGAGGAGAAAACTAGCAGAGGAATATCATGATATTAAGAAGGATACAGTGGAAGAGTGAGAGGTATTGGAAAGGGGAGGGAAGGAAAGGAAAGTTAGAAGAAAGATAGGGGACATGGTGGATTTTTACGATACGATTCGATTGCAACTCATATAGCTAATTCTGTACTTTTACAGACAATATTGAGCAACTGTTACACAAACATGTTATAATCCTCTGCAACAATTTCGCAACCGTCTGAAAATCACACAAAACCCGTTAAGGAATTTAAATCGGATGAGTATTTTGTTTTCATTATCTTTAGTTATATATTTTGCGACCATGACAGACCATAATAGAATCATCACATTTCACGACTCTTCCATGCAGAGAAGAGAGAGAGAGAGAGGGAGGGGGAGAAAGATGAAGAGAGAGGGGAGAGGTGTAGCGGTCTAGTGTATACGGCAACGGACTTTGGATCACATAGTTCGCAGTTCGAGTCCCGCAGTAATCTACATTTGTCACTCTCCACCCAGGTGTTAAATGGGTACCCGGTCATGCCGGTATAAAGCGAATATAAATGTGGTTGGAGCTTGTTAAATGGCGCCTGAGCCGGAATTCTCCCCATGGAGTGGAACATGTGCACTTTCATGTGCGGATTAACAAATGAATAAAATGACCGGGCTAATAATAATTACAGTGTACAGCATTATAAATCTTGTATTAAGCGATACAAGTGTTGTTTTATTATCCTTACTATTATTATTATTATTATTAGTAGTAGTAGTAGTAATAGTAGTAGTAGTAGTATTTGTATTATTATTATTATTATAATAATTATTATTATTATTATTATTATCAAAAACACAGATGGTGAGATGGAGATATAATGGTAACATAAGCATAATTATGGTTCAAATACAATCGTATCCATTTCTATCGGGGGAGGGGGGGGGGGAGGGTAGTGAGCACTAATTTATTTGTGGGCCCTCGAACATCGTACCCCCCCACCCCCTTTAACGCCAGGGGGAGGGGCCTAGCTCTACAAAAAGGTACAATTTACGTGTTTTTACACGTTATTTTCCCAGGGTGGAGCCCTCAGAAGCTCAGGGGTTTTTATACATCAAATTATCGTCGGGTGAGCATCATTTTATACCTTATTTGTGACACTGGTAGGTCACGAATTGGCGTGGGGTCCAGGGGGTGCAGTCCCCGGAAGCTCAGGGGTTTTGGGCAATAAATTACTGTCAGATGAGCATGATTTTATACTTTATTTGTGACACTGGTAGGTCACGAATTGGCGTGTGGTCCAGGGGCGGAGCCCCCGGAAGCTCAGGGGTTTTGGGCAATAAGTAACGGTCAGATGAGCATATTGTT
Source organism: Strongylocentrotus droebachiensis (assembly GCA_035222895.1). Classification (NCBI taxonomy): domain Eukaryota; kingdom Metazoa; phylum Echinodermata; class Echinoidea; order Camarodonta; family Strongylocentrotidae; genus Strongylocentrotus; species Strongylocentrotus droebachiensis. Next base: position 48,897 of record JAVYIG010004731.1, on the reverse strand, counting down.
ATACCTTATTTGTGACACTGGCAGGACAAAAAATGGTGTTGGGTCCAGGTGCGAAGCCCTCAGAAGCTCAGGGGTTTTATACATCAAATTATCGTCGGATGAGCTTAATTTTATACCTTATTTGTGACACTGGTAGGTCACGAATTCGCGTGGGGTCCAGGGGGCGGAGCCCCTGGAAGCTCAGGGGTTTCGGGCAATAAATTACGGTCAGATGAGCATATTTTTATATCTATTAGATGCACTGGCAGGACACAAATTTGTGTTGGGTCCAGGGCCGAAGCCCTCAGAAGCTCAGAGTTTATACATCAATTTATCGTCAGATGAGCATAATTTTATACCTTATTTGTGACACTGGCAGGTCACGAATAGGCGTGGGGTCCAGGCGGCGGAGCCCCCGGAAGCTCAGGGGTTTTGGGCAATAAATAACGGTCAGATGAGCATATTGTTATACCTTATTTGTGACACTGGCAGGTCACGAATTGGTATTGGGTCCAGGGAAGTCAGAAGTTCAGGGGTTTATACATCAATATTTATCGTCAGATTAGCATATTTTTATACCTTACTTGTGGCACTGGCAGGTCACGAATAGGCGTGGGGTCCATGGGGCGGAGCCTCCGGAAGCTCTGGGGTTTTGGGCAATACATTACTGTCAGATGAGCATGATTTTATACTTTATTTGTGACACTGGCAGGTCACGAATAGGCGTGGGGTCCAGGGGGCGGAGCCCCCGGAAGCATAGGGGTTTTGGGCAATAAATTACTGTCAGATGAGCATGGTTTTATATCTATTTGTGACACTGGCAGGACACAAATTGATGTTGGGTCCAGGGGGCAGAACCCTTGGAAGCTCAGGGGTTTTAGGAATTTTATAACGGTCAGACAAGCATGCAGGGGCCCGCCTTAGGGCCCCTGGTGGGGTTTAGGGGGTGGAGCCCCGGAAACTTAGGGGTTTTAGCATTTAATTCCGGTCAGATGAACATATTTTGATACCTTATTTGTAACACTGGCAGGACACTAATTTGCGTGAGGTAAAGGGGGCCGAGACCCCAGAAGCTCAGGGGTTTTAAGCATTAAATTACCGTCAGATTAGCATCCAGCCGTCTGACTTTAATAGGGCCTTATGTGGGGTTCAGAGGGCAGAGCCACCGGAAGTCAAGGGGTTTTAGGCATTTAATTACGGTTAGATGAGCATATTTTGATACCTTTGATATCTTTACCCTTTTATTTCCCTTTTTTTTGTCCTTCTTTCTTTTTCCTCCTTTTTTTCCTTCTTTTTTCCCCCTTTTTTTTGTTTTGCCCGGCCCCCCTGGATCCGCCACTGTCGTAAAGCTCAATATGCACATAGAGATAGGATGATCCCTATTCCTATTTTAATGAGTGCAATTTTTCATTCTGATAAATGTTCTCTTTTTCCTTTCTAATAAGTGCCTTTTGATAATTCCCCCTTTTTACTTACATTTCCCACTGTCCTTTTCACAGTTGGCCCTTTTGCAGTCACCTAAAGAAGTATATTTGGTTCTAAAGAATATGAGCAGCTTAAAGTACCCTATTTCTATCACCACAATGCAAGGCAGTAGGGTCAGGGACATGGTTGGGGGCACAATCCCCCGAATTTTAGTTTGCCCTTTCACACTAAAATAATTGCTCTTATAAACTACCATTACATATTCTACTTAACTGCTAAAGTGGGCATCTTTAAACCTATCATCCTTTGAAACCCACGAATTTGCACTTCATAGACTGCCTAGGCGATCAACTGCACTATGTTCAAGAAAAACTATGTTTAGAAAAGGGAGAAGTTTCTAAACTCCTGACAAAGCTTCCCTAAAATGTGCCTCTCATTTTAAACAACTGACAGCAAGTTTTAGTTTAAAATTTCCCCAAAAACTGAACAGTTTATCTTTCATTAAATAACGCATCAAGGGTCTTATTCATTCTTTCATTATAAGATTATGCTTGAAACCCCATAAAGTTTTGGTCATTTTATCTTATAATGAGAAATAATCGGTCACACGCACAACTGCAACATATAAAGCAGTTTCTTCGCCGACTAACGAGAAAACCATCCCTGATAATGTAATAATGTCATTGTAGTGGTATAATATAGCAATGCCTAAATATTGTATTTTATCGCTTTAATGTAAGTTATGCAGGTGCCCCTCCTTACCCTAAAGTGACCTTTTCTGTAAGTGCCCCCTTACTTTCGAAGACGCTCCACCGCCCCTGCTTTGTTTCATACCCATTCCCAATTTCAGCTTTACTTATATACATGTTAAGTTCTTTCGATCGCATTACAATAATTTGGTCCGTCTTGTGCCTCTTCTGTATTAGTCTTCCTGTAGTATGGGTGTCCTCGATTATGGTACAACACAATAAGTTATAAAATATTAATATATTCATTGTTGAATAAGGCAGTTTCGTTGGTCCTTGATTTTTTTCTACTAGAATTCGTTAGAAAAAAGCAGTGGTGTAGCTACTGGAAAAATTAGAAAGCGAGAGAGAGAGAGAGAGAGAATGATATAGAAGGCGATATACAGAAATACGAGTGTAAAGGAGGATGAAGAGGATAGAGAAAAAGAAGATGATAATGATGATGTGGATGATGATGATGATAAAAGAAGAACATTACCTATTCTACCCTTTTCAAAATTGTCTTTGTTAATAGACCTAGTGAGAGTGGTGTGAGCCCCCCCCCCTCCCCCATCAATGCCACTTTCAGTGCCTAGACCAATGTTGTACGTCATAGGAGTGAGACCCTGTGATTTCATATAATGCTCACTAATACTAAACTTATATATTTGTCTTATATTAGCTATTATCATTATGAAATAAGGAATTTGAAAAAGTAAATCCGCCAATTTGTTGATGTAATGATGTCTCAGAATCGTTTTCTTTCCTTTCAGAATAATGTTACTTAGGTTTATAATTTAATCTTTATGTTATATGCTGATGTCAAAATTAGGGTTCCACATAGCTAATTAGTAATTTTCTGCTGTCTGTAACAAGACTCTTACTATCGGCCAATTATGACTCAGGTAAAGCAAATGAAAAAAAAAACATGATACCTGGTAAGGAGGTTACCCGCTACACTCTTTTCCGATTAATCTTTATTCAACTGTTCCTGGCTAGAGGATATTTGAATTCGATGATGCAGTTGGGAAAGATTTTACAATAATATACATCTTCACCTAGACACGAATAGGAAACATAATCAGGAATTCCTTAATAAAAATGACATTTATCATGGCGGTCAGTTGATCAATCATCGGTATAAAGACACTTAAACTTTTGGTCTTATCACAACCCTGAGGTAAAAAGAATATTTCATAATTTGTATGTAAAATCCAGTGAATATGTAAACAATACACTTCTATGTCGTTGAATATTATTCTTATTATCGTAATTCCATTATGTTTTTTCGTTCAGAATAATAATGGGAGTCAGACGTACAACATTACCCACACTAATTGAACCACAGTACAGCTGCAGCCGACATAGTGCATTGCCTTATACCTGACATCATTTTTCCCTCACATTGGATGAGCTCCAGTGATGTCCTCACACTACCCGGTCAAGTGAACATGCTGCATTGTCTCATACCTGATATATACCTGATATACTTCCTGGTATTTGTTAACCCATTCCCTACTTGAACCGGGTTGTTTCTGTATTAAGGCTATGGGGAATATGTTAAATCAGTAGCAAACATGTTAACTTCCAGGAATTAAGGTATGCTCCTGCTAACGAGCTTTATGCATTGTCATTGATAATCATGTTATTGAATGTAACTCATGCCTATTTTCCATCATCGTACTTTGAATATTTTCACTCCTTATTACAGATTTTGAAATTATCTAAGCAGCATGTTGTTTTACATTTAAATATAGAAACATGTGTTGTTTGCACTTTTTATGAAACAAGTGCAATGACGATCAACGATGTACATACATGTATATACAAACCCAGCTGTTTGCTAAATGTTGTGAGAATTTTCGGAAACACACGAATTTGGGTTGTTTCCAGAGTTGAATATGGGTTAAGGTATACGTTTTATTTTTTTATATTTGTTTTGCCCTTTCAAAATTAATGAATATGATAACTTAAATTTGTAATGGGACTATTTCCCTAATCTTTGTACAAACATGATACCTGTATATGGGATGATTTTGATGACGAAATACTGCATAAAATGCATGATTATATATAGCTATAGCTATTGTGAATCTTTAAACATATGTTATTTCACACGCCCTCAACACTAGGTACCCACCCCCCCCCCCCATTCGATTGGGGGAGAGGTGAAGTAAAGAGGAAAAAGAACTTTAAATAATACATGTAGTTATTTTCAGGCAACAGGCCCTTCCGGTTTTCACGCAAAAACGTGCCCATACGCCTATCTGTACGAGAGATAGAAAACAAATATTTGTTTTGATTTGGGTGACGAAAAACTCTTTAACTCGTATAAAAAGATGCGGTGATAACCAACAAAAAAGTTTGATCCAGTAGACTAAAGAAAGACTGGTGACCTCCCCCTCCCCCCCCCCCCACCCCCAATGACTGAGCCGATCATATACCACTGGTAGAGAATACCCAAGTGTAACCAGTTTATTTCATCATTTGCTGTATAATTATGTCCTATTGTATATAAGCACTTCAATTCTTACTACAAAACCTCTCTTCCCGCCTTGATTGAAACGACCTTCTCTACTTTGAATCATTTTGACCTATTGTGTTATATTCCAAATTATACTTTATCTAAACTTCTTTTATTGCAGAATAGAATATGTCAATAATCACGAGAGAGAGAGAGAGAGAAGTCAACGGCCCGGAGGGGCAACGGTATAAAATACAAAATATTATTTATGTTAGTGAAGTATATTGGTCCGTTTAGTGCAATACCTATAGTTGTTCATTTGTCTAATTTATTTGGTTTTGGTCAATTGGGGTAATATCATTATACATCGATCTATTTTGTTATGGACTTGTATTACGTTTGAGATTATTCATTATATTTTCGGAGCATTTATATTTAAAAAAATGCAATTTACGTCAGTACTTCACATCACCATTAGGATTGGAGAGATTATACTTAATGAGTTTAATGGAATGCATGTAGCAATTTAATGTACTTGTTGTAAAAATGTACGTATCTGTATTATGAACCAACTTGTTTTTTTATTACTTGTAATGTATATGTATATATATATAAATACACACACATTATATCATTCATTATTCCGACAATTATACCTTGGATTGTTACTAACTAGAACAGCACTATTCATTGTAATGTAAATAGGTTTGTGTGACGAAGGAATTCACGAAGTTCATACAAAATATGCATATATGTGTTGGAAGATCAAGTACTTGTGTCTAATAGAATTGCTTTCATCGTATTTCATTATTCCATTATCTTGATCTTTAGAACTGGATACGAAAATCAATTTAATTATTTGATAAATTATTGGTATGTGTTTAATAACAAATATGTGATTGGTAATTAGATGAATGTATACGAGCTGTTAGTATTTTATGTTTATAATGACATTGTAAATAAGTATTTACGTTTTGTTTATAAATACACGTACACGTAAATCGTCAAACACATGCAAAGGATGTTGTATTTTTTCCTTCTCACTTTGTCCTCGTTGTGTCTCGCCAAGAACTCCCATCAGCCATAATTGAACTCTTTACAAAATATTGACGCTATACACACATACCAAACACGACATGCAACACGTACAAACTATCATCTTCCTTTAACCAGGACAGTTTTCGCCCAAAAACTATTTCATACACAAGTCCAAACTACTAGAGCAGCATTGATCCGAATCTCAAACAGCTTAAAAACTGTGGCAGCTTTAAAAAACACATCAAATTGTTATTATTTAATTCGTACATGTTATGCACAACTATATTATTTTTCCCCCGACTATGACTACCGACCTTTCTATTCTAAAAACTTCCTTTTCTCTCTCTCCTCATTCTTCTGCTGACCCCCATTCTTTACCTTCTCTTCCTATTTCTCTTCTTTCTTACATCCATCATCCATATCATTTCATTGTTTTTGTCTGTATACTCTGCTTTTCAATTATTATAATTCTACCTTATTATGACTGACACTGTGTCAAAATCATTTTGAGGAACTTAAATTCTACAAGCCATATGCTTTTCATTAAGTTCCTTTTTTCACATGTAATTTCGAAACTATTTAGTGTAAATGCCATACAAACTTATGCTATCTAGATGTTGTTATTGTTCACGTATATCAATTTTGTAAATATGCTATGTTTTGTTAATGTATTGCATTTTTATCATGTGAAATAAAAGAAACTAAACTGAACTGAACTGTGTACGTTTTCAATTGGTTTGAGAGACGAATGCCCTTACAAACAAGCTATAATGATTACAGCTTTTAACTTTTGTGCATCTTCATCGGACATACTGTGACTAATCTTGCGAGCTCCTCTCAAATTTGCTCTGTAAAGAAATTTTCATAAACTGTTATTTTCCTAGTTATTGATGACGGAAGAAATTTGTTTCATAAAGGGGTTTCATAAAAAACGTATTTGCAACAATCAAATTTATGGAGCATGTATAACTTGAAAATTTCTTTAGGGCAAAAATTAAAATATATGATATTTTTGTACAGAGCAAATTGGGGGGAGCTTACAAGATACGTCACAGAGTTGCCAATTTGTGTTCCACTGATCGCAACTTCAAAAAGTCATAACTTTCATATTTGTAATCGGATTTTGCTCAGATTTCCACTGACCAGTTCCTCTTATATTCTCTTTCCATAAACAAGGAACAATCAAGAAGGGAGAGAGAGAAAAAGATGGGAGTCAGAGAGAAGGTGGAGAGAGAAAGAGGAATATATAGAAAGGGAGAAGGAAAGAGAAAGATAGAGAAAGAAGGATAGAGTTTGAGAGAGAGAAAGAGAGAAAGAGGAAGATACAAAAATAAGAGGGACAACTTTTGTGTTAAATGTATTAAATGTACTACCTGTATATAAATACACACATATTATATCATTCATTACTCCGACAACTATACCTTGGATTGTTATTAACTAGAATATTACTATTTATTGTAATGTAAATAGGTTTGTGTGACGAAAGAAATCACGAAGTTTATGCAAAAAAAATGCATATATGTGTTGGAAGATTAAGTAATTGTGTCTAATAGTATTTGCTTATGTAAGTGATAAGTCCATGATGTTAATCTTTACAGGTTACAGCTGCATACGAAACTCAAGTTACATACTTACTTTTTATTATATTATGCTTTATTGATATTCATTTTACCAACAATATGTGGTCGATAATTTTAGGAGAGTATACGAGTTGTTTCTATCTTATATTTATGATTGCACTTGTATCATTAATAGGGGTTGCCCTATAAATGAAGTAAAATGCTTTATTTGTTATTCACACAAATACAGTACACATCTTACTCATTTAATGATTTCAATATGATATGAAGTTGATTATTATGCGACGTAACAACGATACAAGCAAAGGAAGATAAAAAGATAAGACAAGAAAAAACGGGTTATTTAATGGTGGTGGTTAAGGTACAAATTAATACAAATAAAAATGTGTATGTATTCTTAAAAAGGTAAATAGAAAAAATAGCAAAGACATAACGATACAATGCAATTAATAAACATTGGTTTTATTACAACTCTACGACAGTTAAAACTTCCATGTAGAAGATACATAAACATTGAGTTATCAGGTTGTGGCAAGTAATCATTCTGGATCTTGATTCCCGAAATTATGATAACATCAAACATGAATGTTATCACAGATGTCCAACCATTATTATTGATGACTCTTTCATTATGAAGGAATGAGTTGTTCTAGCGCCACCTTACGACAGATTTAGTAATAAACCACATGAAACACTGTGCAGTTGATACCCAGTGGCCAACGTGTAATGGTGCTTTTCTTATCATCCCTAAAGGTATCACAGCTACGGTATGTTGAGAGTTGTAATCAATACACTTAAGGGAAATGTTTAGTTCAAAGTGGCCACACCGGTAATGTCACACTGATGTGGACAATTTTACCATTTCTTCCAACACTAACAAAATACTAAAGTTTTATTTATTTCTTTTAAATGGATGACTCAGGAGGATTTGTAATAACAGACTATGAAACGATGCATTTTTAGTAGTGCCCCAAGGGAGAGGCCATATGGGAGAAAATAGAAGAAATTAAAAAAAATTACACGACAGACGGGACAGGTGACAGTTGTCCTTGACTACGTCACAATCCACTGGTAAACGTGCCGACTTGAGAAACGAATATATCATATTTCGAACTTCCATAACATTTTCACTATGAGTTAGATTTATTTCAAACTTTCGACATTCAGATTGGTTTATTTGTATACTTTCATTTCAATGAGGATTGGATTCCCCCTCCCCTTGCCTGTATTAGAGGAATGAGGATATAAATACGGTTTATCCAGAGTGTGATTGGGGGGGGGGGGGGGATTTCCAGTCCGTAGATACTATCTGCGCATGGGTAGAAAAATGTTATTGGTACCAAATGCGTAGAGATGACAACTGATATGGGGTCATGATAGTTATGTAATCATTATTCATAGAGGCCGAGTGGATCAAGAACAATACATAAATTGAGATTGGGGCGGGGGGGGGGGGGGGGGGTTGAAGAAACTGATTATTCGGAAGCGCACAAAGGGGAATTATCAATATTTTAAATATCTTTTGAAAGGATTACAACCATCTATACACAGAGTTTTGCCAATTTGGATTTAGTAGGTCACGACATGGCGTATATTCTTTTTTTGTGGTGCTAGCCCAATAAAACAGCTTTCATCATATTCAGCCAAACTCAATCCGGGTTGGCCAAACTGTCCTACACTCAAGGGCACTAAAAAGGGATTGTTGTCGAGCGCCATCTTACTATGTTCATCGCTATAGAAAGATTAAGCTACGATTAGGTTTTCGAAAATACATGTGACCAGGCACCACGTAACCATGCAAATAACACATGGTGAGATTTTAAGCTACATCTCATCAAAACAAAAATTGTTAGAATAGCTTTTCCTGAAATAGTATGCTCTCTTTTATATAATTTAACATTTTGAAGCTGCATTCACCTAAAATGGTGCTCTTACAGCAGTGTTATGTAGGCTATGTTTGTCTTATTTTTGATTTGTAATACTAGTTTTAATTTCTTTATGACCCTGCCTACTGCTCCCATTTTAATATCCTATATATGTAAAACAGAGTAAGCTGTACGTTGCATTGATAGCTAGGCTAAACAAGAACAGGATGTGTTTTATTCCCGCGCCAAGTTTGAGCACAATCTGAAAATCTCTTTATAACAATTGTTACAGTCTTATAATCATGCTTCTGTCACTTTGCACAATACATTCAAGATCAGAGTGCTTGAATAAACTGCACAATTTGTAAACGCTTTTTTAATAGATCAGTACAGAAAAATAATGAATATTTTTTGTCTCTCCTTTAGGTCTGAAGAACATTTGCGACCCCCCTCCTCTTTCCTAAAAAATGAAAAGAAACAAAATTAGAAAGGAGAACATTTCAGAACAAATTAAAGAAAGTAAAGGGACTTTATAAGAAAGGAAGCGATATGGCTGAGTTGCAGACCAGTGGCCTCTAAACCGGTAGGTCTCGGATTAGAAACCAAGTCAATTTGTAGGTGCCCTTTCTTTTTGCAATGAGTGCCCTCTTTTGTCAGTGAACCCCTACTTTGAAAGACTCCGCTGCCCCTGCCTCGCAACATTGATACCCGTCAAAATATACGTTTCTATAATGTTCATCCATGCGAGTGAGGCATTGTTAAATTTCTTTTATTGTCATCAATTTGATCAAGTTCAACTAGACTTGTTGACGCTGAGTTATATTACTTCAGAGGCGCTACTCCAGGGGAGAGGGTGGAAGAGGGGGGGATACCCCTTACAATTACCCCCCAAATTCATACACTTTGTCCTGATTTTTGCCTCTACACAATTCAGGAGAGGTTCTCCTTTTACTTTCACAGGTTCCCCTTTCCCTTGTAAGAAGAATCCCTTCCCCTTTTAATAAGTGCCAATGTTTACCTTTTATAAGTGCCCCTTTTTTGACACGTAGCCCCTTTTTTCAATAAGTGTCTAATTCCTTGTGATGTGTGCCCCCATTCTTTTTAAAATAAGAGCCTTTCCCCTTCCAATAAATGCCCCTTTTCTCCTCCGATAAATGCTCTTATTGAAATATAATAGGTGCTTCTTTTTCTTCAACGAATACTCCTTTTCTTTATAATTAGTGCCCATTTTCCATTAGTTTCCCTTTTAAATAATAGCCCCATCCCTTTCTCACAAAAAATCCCTTTATACCTCATATAAGCCCCTTTTATTTTGACACGAGGCCAATTTTCATTTCTGATAAAAACCTTGTTATCTTGTGACAAGGACCCCTTTTCTTTTATTATAAGAAACCTTTCCCCTTTTCATAAACGCCCCTTTTCAGCACTGTTGAATTCCCCTATTAAAATGTTATAGGTGCTCCTTTTTTCGACAAATGCCCCTTTTCCATTCTCACAAGTTTCCTTTTTCCTCTAAAAAATCATAGGATACCACTTAATGACGTGTAGTAGCACTACGGTAGTAATACTAGTTATATTAAGAACTACAACCGTATAAACGCCTTTTTTCCTTCTGTTCTGGTAGGTGAATTCGTTGGGTGAGCGCGCTTGCATGCACTCGATCAAAGGTATAATATTCACAACGAACAGAATCTAGTCTATTTATTATAGGCTATGTAAAATCGATTCCTAGTTTCTCGTCCGGATTTCGAAAATGAGGACTGGGCGTTTTTCATATTTTTATATCATTGATATTTTGATAAGATGGCCGCTCATACAAATAATAATAGCCATGGCTGCCTGTTAACTTGTCCTTTTAGTGGTCTACATAAAAATATTGGATATCAAAAATAAAGAGTAAAACCAAACGTTATTTAAAAGAAAAACAATAATTAAGTAAATCAATAGAGTCTTAACTATAACAAATGATAATAATTAATTTGTATTATAATATATTTATTTAAGTAGTTCATAGATAGTCATCAAAATGTTACAAAAAAGTAAACAAATCCTAACAACAACAAGACAACTACTGTTTTTCCTAATCTTGTCCTTATTTTGATATTTATTTTAATAGTTCATGAATTAGTAGTTATGTGCAATGTTGTTGTTTTATTTTGTAAAGCGCATTATTATTTTCTCTCAAGAAGAAATGCGCTATAAAAGTCGAGGTTATTATTATTTGTATTGTTTCTAAATCATCAGTATCATGCCTTTTCTCTTAAAATTATCTGAGATCTACATCTAAGGTATCACCGAATTAATTTTTCCTCTTAAAATAAAATCATAACGTAACAAGAAACCACAAAGAGAAATAGGCGGGCGCCAAAAGAATGCTTGCGGGGGCGAGGAGCCGGGAATCATTTTTACTTGGCCTTAGTGTGGAAGAGTAAAAAATCAGCAATGCCCTCTGAAAAGAATAGCTCTTCGAATAGTTCACGCGTAATTGATTCCTTGTGAAGTGTAGTGAGGCAGTGATAATGTCTTTATATTGACATTCGTTTTCATAACTAGTCGATACATGACATATTTTTAAATTTCTTTCGGTTTTGGCATACAGAATAACTGGTACAGAATACCAATCTCCATCTCCCTCCTTCAGCCATCCATCCAGTCATTTTATTTATTTCTGTCTCCCGGCCCTTCTCTCTCTTTCTCTTTCTCTCTCTCTCTCTTTCTCTTGATATTTTAATTTCCCTCTTAGTAACATTCATTCTCCCCCTCGCTCTCACCCACTCACTAATTAAGAAAAACACACTTGCTGGTGAATAGGGACACGGAGTCTACAGAAATTAAAGAGGCTAATTAAAGCAACCAATCAACTTACAACTTTTAGGAAAACAAGGTGAACTTCAAAGGTTAACTTTGAGTACAATATACAGCCTTACAATATGGAACCGTTTAATGGCAATCACATGGCAGATAAATGCATCAGTAACAGACTTAAAGTATGAAAGAAAAATAAGTTTAAACCCCGGGTGATACATCTCCTCTCTCTCTCTCTCTCTCCCTCCCTCTCTCTCTCTCTCTGTCTCTCTATCTATCTCTTTCCCTTTCTATTTCTCTCTCGCTGTACAATCTGAGAAAAAGACGTGCCCTCATAATCCCCACCCCTCCCCCTGAAGCTACGCCACTAATTTACATCATTATCTAGCTTATTCCAGACAGTTAGTCTTACAATACACAAAATGATATATAATTAAAAAAAACACCTTTGGAAATAGGATGAGGAAGGAAGCGCTATATATATCTATGTAATGAAGCGGAAGCATAATTATGTTGCTTAATTGGGGCAGAATATGGAGCAAGTTTTGTTTTGGCAACCAATAACTGCAGTTAAAAATTAGAAGTAAAGTTTAGCTACTTGATTTAAAAAAAGGATTGTGGTCACGATAACCTTCTAGTTTAATTGATTGAAGATAGTGCGCCCCATGATTCACATCTACTGGCAAATATATCTATCAGGGGCCGTATTCTGAACCCTGTGTTATCTCTAATATTGTTGTATCTTTGGAAATAAGATAAAGTTGGTATTCTGTACATTGTTGTAACTTTTGTGTTATTTTTTGTTGTATCTTTTCTCTCATCTCATTGGCCGCGCCTGCGCTCATACTTTGGTGCGCTTGTAATTGTGCGTATTATTAATAAAGTGGCGTTTAATCCTCATTTGCATATGCGCACGAGAGATAATATGTCGAGATAATAGCCAGTGTCACACAGAAAAATCCCGACCGATCTTGAATAAGCCAGATTTTAGAAATCTAGTTTTTTCATTTACGTCGGTGACAGACTGGTGACTGACAGGCTACGAATAATCCGGATAACTAAAATCCGGATTCTTGATGGGCCATTGCGCACGCGCCGTTTAGGTAGATAAGCATTGTGACATCACAAAGTAACACGTCTCATTAAATGCGCGCTAATACAATTGTGCGCGGGTCATTGATAGCGCGTTGACTTTACACTGACCTTAAAGGGGATTATTTCAACATTGCTGTCAGACAGAAAAATCCCTTGAAAAAACCCTTGAAAAATCCTTTCAAGAGAGAATTATCTTGCTTCATATGAGGATTTTTGAAGGGATATTTGAAGGGATTTTTAAGGGATAATTGATGACAGACGGGCAATTAAGAGGATAACTAAAATCCGGATAATTAAAATCCGGATTTTTGGCCTCTGTGTGACACCGCCTAATTGGTATTCTAAAAGTTGTTGTTTCTTTTATCTTATCTTATCTTGCATGGTATTTACAACAATATTTACAACAGGTAGGGGGTTGTTGTATCTTTCGTGGTGATATAATGGCGGCAATACTTCTTGCCCAGAACCAACTTCGTGCCAATAGACGAGTTAGAAGAAGATTGTGTGTTGACCGGAAACATCACAGATGAGAACTTTCTAAGAAATTACATGCTAGGATATGACGATTTTAGTGCTCTCATCTCAACCAATTTAGTGAAAGCGTGATTTGTCTTCATGATCCACATGCCACAGCGCATATGATGACGCGCGTATTAAGTGCTCAAATAACTAATTACGCCCAAGATTAGTATGCGCTAGGCGCATCTTCAGATTTAACAGAAAGTATTCCTATTGGTTGACCTACTTATCATGCTTATATAAAACAGTTTTTGATTGGTAGGGTCCATACAAATGGGCGTGTCAACAGTGGTCAAAGATAAAATAGAGGCGGTCCTTCAAGAGATAACACAGGGATAAAATGATGTTCTGGGGTGGTATTATGAACATTGTTGTAAGTTTTGTGTTATCTTTTGTTGTATCTTCCAGAGATAACACAGCGCTAATATTGTTGTAAGTTGGTATTCTGAACATCATTTTATCCCTGTGTTATCTCTTGAAGGACCGCCTCTATCTTATCTTTGACCACTGTTGACACGCCCATTTGTATGGACCCTACCAATCAAAATCTGTTTTATATAAGCACGATAAATAGGTCAACCAATAGGAATACTTTATGCCATATCTGAAGATGCGCCTAGCACATACTTATCTTTGGCGTAATTAGTTATTTGAGCGCTTTTTACGCGCATCATCATATGCGCTGTGGCATGTGGATCATGAAGACACATCACGCTTTCACTATTACCGTGTTTACACGTTTACACGTGTTTACACAGTGATCACGCTTTCACTATTACCGTGTTTACACGTTTACACGTGTTTACACAGTGATCACGCTTTCACTATTACCGTGTTTACACAGTGATCCGCATCGAGGGTTGAAGCCGTGTTGAAGCCGCGAGGGGGTTGAAGCCGGGTTGAAGCCTGCAGATTTATGTGTGTAAACGGGATCCCAGTGAGGATTGAAGCCGGGTTGAAGCCGCCTTTTGAATCCACCAGAATTGCAGGTCTCAACCCGCCTCGCGGCTTCAACCCCGCAATTTGTTGTTGTGTAAACGGGATCTGATCCGCCTCAAAGGTTGAAGCCATGTGGGCCGACGTGAGCAGCCAATGAAAATGGTAGTACTGATATGCGCGCATAGCTTTCCTTTAGGCGCAACCTTAAAACTATAAATAGGCCACGCGTATGTTACTGGACCCCCAGCTGAAGCTGATGTAGGTCAAATTCCCCACATTGTGACGTCATTGTGATCCGTCTCGAGGGTTGAAGCCGCCTTTTTTTTCCTGCTGTGTAAACACGATCACATTTGCGCGCTTTAGAGGCTTCAACCCCCACGCGGCTTCAACCCGGCTTCAACCCTCGAGGCGGATCACTGTGTAAACACGGTAATTATTGGTTAAGATGAGAGCATTAAAATCGTCATATCCTAGCATTACATGTAATTTCTTAGAAAGTACTCATCTGAGATGTTTCCGGTCAACACACAATCTTCTTCTAACTCGTCTATTGGCACGAAGTTGGTTCTGGGCAAGAAATATTGCCGCCATTATATCACCACGAAAGATACAACAACCCCCTACCTGTTGTAAATATTGTTGTAAATACTATGCAAGATAAGATATGATAAAAGATACAACAATTTTCAGAATACCATTTATCTTGTCATATTATCTCTCGTGCGCATATGCAAATGAGGATTAAGCGCCATTTTATTACTAATAAGAACAATTTCAAGCGCACCAAAGTTTGAACGCAGGCGCGACCAAACAGATGAGAGAAAAGATACAACAAAAGTTACAACAATGTTCAGAATACCAACTTTATCTTATCTCTAAAGATAAAACAATATTAGAGATAACACAGGGTTCAGAATACGGCCCCAGAATACCAACTTACAACAATATTAGTGCTGTGTTATCTCTGGAAGATACAACAAAAGATAACACAAAACTTACAACAATGTTCAGAATACCACCCAAGGTCATATCAAACAAAGTGCACGCCCCATCCAGTTTAAACACGTATAACCGTTCACACACAAAATGTCAAGCTCTCTACATACGGACTTCGTATCTGCAGCCTGCTTTGAACGGTGTATGAATCGTATCTATCCGAACATCGTATAAACGACGTTCACACCTAAAAGGGAAACTTTTCTTTAAAGCCTCACTGTCCTACTTGTAGCTACTTGCTCCCTCTATATAGAAAACTTCCCCAATCGGTGCCTGTTGGTCCCCCATGATCCTCTATTTCTTATGTTATTTGAGAGCTGAGTTGATGAGATAGCCACATGTCAGTGACCTCACTGTGTGGTCTAATCCTCCTAGCCACAGTAGTGTTGATAAGCTTTAAAGCTGTTTAGAATTGTTGAGTTAAACAGCTTTAAACTAATCAGCTCTAGATACGATGAATTTTAGCTGTGTGTGAAAAGTAGACCTAGCCATTCCTCTCATTCTGTACCCCGATGACGACTTTTCGACGGTTGTTTTGGGGGGATCGCACGATGACTGGAGACACCTCGCTTTGTGTGGTATGTGTGTGATTGAAGAAATGAAAATATATACCGGTAATAGGGACTTTTAGATCCAGTGGACGAGAACGGCGTGAACGCCTACTGATCATGCGTGACAATGGTAATGATGATGAAATAGTTTACACACGGTTGTGTCAATAGTGTTAATATTGTTCTCTCCTTGAGGGCCATGCAATCCTATTATCATCCCCTGACTTTATTTTTTCGATTTTTTTTTCAGAATTAAATTTCAAGTTTACCCTTATTTGTATCTTTTCCAAGTTTTGCTTGGTTGGTTGGTGCTGGAGGATTAACATGAAGAAAAAATATGTTGCTGGTATGATCATATTTATACTTCCCCTTCTTATAAACGGCCCATTTTACCTAGGACAAGTGGCCTTTTTTAATTTGACATGTGCTCATTTACTTCATTTCCCATTCTTAGTAGTGTTTCTTTTCCCTTCCAATAAATGCGCATTTTACTTTGACATGTGCCCCTTTTGCTTTGTAATAAATACCCTTTTCCCTTTCACATTTGTGCCCCTTTTCACCTCTGATAACTGCTCCTTTTATCGTGACAAATGCCCCTTTTCCTTTGTAATAAATTGAATTTCCATTTCTTCGTAGTGCCCATTTCCACCTCTGATGATGGCCCATTTTCAGGTGCGAGAAGTGCCCTTATTTGCCTCTTAATGCCTTTTAATTTGATAGTACCCCTTTCTCTTTCTAATAATTGTCATTTCCCTTACTGATCTGTGCCTTTATCCAAATTTGATATGTGCTACTTTTACTTGAGAAGTGCCCCTTTCACTTCTCATAAGTGCCTCTTTTCACCTCCGATAAGTGCCCTACTCAAATCTGATAGTTGCCACTTTTACTTTGACAAGTGAATTATTTCCCATGTAATAAATGCCCCTTCACGTTCTTATTATCGCAACTTTCCATTTCAAATAAATCCCCATTTACATCTCTAATGAATGCCCCATTTAGGTATGACAAGTGCCCCTTTTCCTTCGTAATACATGTCCCTTACCCCTCTTTTTTGTGCCCCCTTTCGCGTGCGAGAAGTATCCCTTTTAATTTTTCTGATAACGGCCCCTTTTCCTTTCCAAGTGGACCAAATGGAGTATTCTCGAATTTTATATTTTTTAAAATATCTAACAAGACAGCAACTTCAATAGAATGCTAGTATTCCTTTTGTAAATTATTTTACATATTTCTTTTCTTAAAGGTCTATACTCTAACTGAGGAAGCATCTCCAATAGGACATTAATGATGTTACAGTCCTATACTTTAACCTATCATAAATACTACATAAACTATGTAATAACACAATTCAAAGACTCATGCATACACAGAGAAAACATCAACAACAAACAAAATATTCAGCCTTCATATTCATGACTCCCGTCTCATCTATCTACCCCACCCCATATACTGATCTGTTTTAATCAATTTGATTCGTTTCAAATTAGAAGGTCAATAAAAAGCAAAACTGATATCGAGTTATTACACATAATTTATTTTCATATTTATTCATTCATTCATTCAGCCTTTTATGTAACATTAATATAATCAAAACACAGATTACAAGATGATGTTACAGTCCTATACTTTAACCTATCATAAATACTACAAAAACTATATAATAACACAATTCAAAGACTCATGCATACACAGAGAACATATGAACAACAAACACAGAACTGGGTCTCCATGATTGATAATATCAGGATTTAACCACAACATTTTTCCTGATTACCAAGAAAAAAAAAGAGAAAAAAGGAAAAGCTATACAAGAAAAAAAGGATTTATAAAAAATAATCTTTACATCAGGTGAAATATTATAAATTAGAAGCTTATAGTTCATCCTCGTCTGTGATTGACATCCTTCCTCATGGCAGATATCTCTTCAGATAAGACCCAAAAAATAAGAATTCACTTTCATTTCAATTTTGATGCACTGTATTTCCTTACTCATTTCCGGGATCAGCAGGAGTTGGAGATGTATATATGAAGGAGGGACAAGGGGCCAATTCATCCCTCGTGACAAGTTTCCGACCAGGAAAAAGCCTGGTAGCAAGCAGGTAACTAATCACTGTATTAAAGCGAAGAAACGCATGAAGTGTAGGCATGATATTGGTCAACTGACTAACTCTTTCTTCCTCAGTTAATGCCACACTGTCCGACTTGTAGCTACTTGATCCCTCTTTATAGAAAACTTCCCCAATCGGTGCCTGTTGGTCCACCATGATCCTCTTTTTCTTATGTTAATTAATTGAGAGCTGATTTAATGAGATAGCCACCTGTCGCAGTGACCTTGCTGTCTATAGCTGCATGGCTGGTCTGATCCCTTCTGGCTGAACTAGTACACCCAACCTTTAAAGAGAAGGTTGAGTTCTGGGAAAGAGGTAAAAAATAATTTGTGAGCGTTATCATTGTTATTATGCAAGTGTGAAAGAACATCAGATTAAACATGTTCCCTGAAAAGCATGGCTCTTCAAATGCCTTCATATTCTAAATATGTCATGTAACATCGTAAAAATCAGAACGGATTTTAACGCCACGTGTTCGTGTAGTCCCATGCACATCTTTCTGTGTACAGTGTTTATAACTTTACCAAGACTTGGCCAAATTTCTTATCATTTTGATGAATCCAGAACCTTGCAATACACACGAATACTTAGATGCTAGATGATCAACCTTTTCTGGTTGATTCCACACCGTTTCTTTCAAAATGCAATCGCATGACCAGAACTCAACTTCATCTTTAAGCCATATTTGGGGGTGATGCCCCTCCCCTCCCCCTGTAACGCAAACCAGGACCTTCCCTACTGAAGCATATTGATCATAGTTGAAATGTGGGTCATTGCCCAGGGAGGAACTGGTATAATAATTGTATTTCATGAACTGTATCCGATGTTCAACTAGACTTGCTGACGCTGTGTAGTATTACTTCCTCATAGGCTGCTGTGTGTCTCTCTCTCTCTTCGTAATAGGGAGTGGGCTTTTGGGAACTTTCATACTTTCTAAACTCGAGCAAGTTACATCGCATTTGGCGAATGGGGAGATTGCAATGCAAGCATCCAGACTCTCTTGAATTCGGCTGGAATTATGATTCCATCGACTCTTTTGTTAAAGTTTATTTTCACAGTTTACACCAGTTTGAGCCGTTTACAGAACGTCGTACGCGACAGGCTGGGCTTTAGTACATATAGTATTATAACGGACATCACATATCAGTTGTTTATACGTTATGTATTATTCAATTATAATTAGTTTGAAGCAACTCATCCTGTGCTTAAACTAAAGCCTTAAAGGTGGTGAATTAAAGGGCCCATTGATTTCTTTTTCTTCAGTTCAGTTCAGTTTTATTTATCATTTCCAACAGAACAGTAATTTTGACAAGGAATCAAATATATAATTCAACATTCAATAATATGAATTAAATACCTCACTTAAGAAATCCAGCCATCTGATTGGTCGAATTGCATTCATAAACTTCAACTGTTCCTGTAAAATTCTCGGTAACCATGCTTAAAACATTTCAATATTTTTAATAACCATGGTTATTAAAAATAGTTGGTCAGCCTCCATGGTTACCCCATAGGTTTACATGTTAAAAAATGGTTTGAGCGATGGAGGATACCGTATGTGTGCGAAGGATTGGTCGGTAATTTCAATACAATTGAATCTCGATCGATCTTACCGACAATTTTATCTTGCATTGTTGACATGAAGACGAAAATAAACTTCCAAAAACAAAAAAACAACATCTGCCGATAGATCTTGATCTAAGTTCGTGCCAATATGCATTGCAAAAGTAAAAGAAGAGTCCGTATATGGAGCTTTTGCGAAGCATTCATCACACGCGAAGCCGGTTTCAATCCATCTAATGTATATATTGTACAAAACTGCCAAGCATGTTAACAACGCGCGATGGCCGAGAGGTCTGAGGCGCTGACTTTAGTTACATCACCTTTTGTACGCAAGAGTTCGAATCTCATCTTCGACAAAAAAAAAAGTATTTTTTATTTTTTATTTTTTAGTCTATTTTTTTCGGCATATAAAAGTATTAATGACTGCTTTAATATTCGAGAAATAGTTGTTTTTATACGCTCTCGGGAAGGTTACAATTGGGCTATTCCCCTCGGCACGCCTCGGGTAATAGCACAATTCTAACCTTCCCTTGAGCGTAATAAAACAACTATTTCTCTCAAAGCAGTCATTAATACTATAACATTTAACATGGTTTAAAGTTATGAAATGGAAAGTATACATAAATATCCAGTATAATGTTGTTATGTTTTCAAAGTTTGTTAAAGACTTAATAGCCTAAAAATTCTGGATAGTTTTGTATGATTGTATCGATTTCAGTGCTCACTGAATTTAAGGAATCCCTTCCTTCCGGTACTTATTCAACACATGGGTGGAGAGAGGCAAATGAAGGTCAACAGTGCCGCAGCTGGACTCGAATCGCGAACCAAGTGATTCACAGTCAGACGGCCTATGTACTATACCACGACACCTATACAATTATAATCATATTCGTTTATATTCGCATCAAGGGTAGTTATATTGCCCTGGTGCCATGTGACCTAAAACCGTGTGCAAAACTGGCTATAAAGGAAACACGGCAATCAATCTGATTGGTTGTTTGAAGAGATATCATTTGCATAATACCATGTAGATGTTTTATTGGGCGTTGAAAATTGACTGTCTGGTGTTAATATCAAGCACAGCGAATTTAGCAACTATCAGTGCCACATAAGTATTCTTCATGAGCGGTTAACAGGTCTTCAGAAGATCGAAGAAATACGTCCATCTTACCTGCGAATGAACATTCTTGCACTGACACAATTTGTATTATTCTTATTTCTTGAAGAGAAAATCATTACAAAGGACTTTTTGTGTGTCATCACTCTCAGCCAAGATTGTATGACTGCTTGCCAATAAACGTGCCGAAATACTGAATCTTTTACTAATGAAGAGAGCTGAAAGAAAGCTACATTAGCCCATTGCTCAGCTTTGTCAGCTCAATCTTCACTAGATTCTACAATCATCAACGTTACTGGTCAGAATCCAACATCCAACTAAGTGAGTACATCTCGAAATTGTATGTAACTTAATTTGTCTCTGATATATACATGTACAGCATATGTATATGAAAAGCTTTTTCCGAAAGGTGATGAATACACTTTTGACCGAAATCGATTTTTCCTTCATAAATATACGCGTCAAACACAATAGGAAGCAATTGCACTTTGTATTGCATATCAAAAACGTGTTTGTTGAAATTTAGTCCATTTCGATAAAAAAATTCGTTTCATTCCAAAGGGGCTACATTCAAACTCGTTTTATTCCGAACGGAGTTGATTCCATTGGGGCGATAACGAATTTGTTCACTAATTTTAATCACGTTTCCTATTGCTAAAAGCCTCGGTCACAGATCCCATTACGAACTGGTACGAACGCCGTACGAACGATTTTCAGACCATTTCGTTAGATCATCTTAAGAAGGCCGTACGAAACCACCATTCGTAATTCGTTTGTAGACCGTTCGGAAGTTCGCAGACTGGTCGATGGTCTTGTCCAAGATTTTGTTAAACCTCGTAAGAAAACCCCTCTTCGTAAGGCAGCTATACGAGCGTCGTAATAACAGCGTAAGAAGCCACGCACGATCTTCGTACATTTCGTAGGGTCGAAAGGCAATTCTAGAAGCCTCAAATTCTTACGATGATCGTAAGAACGCCTCAAGTTGTTCATAGTGGAGGGCTCTTACGGCGTTCTTAATAACTCCTAATGAACGGAGATTCGTATGGCCTTCGTACGAACTACTCTTGACGTGCGTAAGGCGTTCGTAAGGTGCTCGTAAGGTGTACGTACACAATTTATGCAATTTATGCAGCGCTTTTTTGCAGCCCGACAAAATATACAACAAATCGTAAGATATCTTCTAGCGAACGATTTGAGAATGCCGTCAGTTACACGTATGACCATCTTTCGAGAAAAACAACTCGTAAGATAGCCGTAAGCCTGACGTAAGAAGAACTCAAGGCATCCTTAAGGAAAAAACAAGAAAATCTAAACGGCGTTCGTACGACAAAATATACAACAAATCGTAAGATATCTTCTAACGAATGATTTGAGAATGCCGTCATTTACACGTACGACCATCTTGCGAGAACAACAACTCGTAAGATGGCCGTAAGCCTGACGTAAGAAGAACTCAAGGCATCCTTAAGGAAAAAAACAAGAAAATCTAAACGGCGTTCGTACGAACGCCGTAAGAAGGACTTAATCATCTTTGCCACATTACGAATCTCTCCGAACTCTGGAATTCGTACGAACGTTTGTGACCTTAGCTTTAAGTTTCATGATTTTTAATGTATACAGTACGGCGCAAAATTGCATTAAGTTTAAAATATCATATTATTTCAACGATCTTTTTAGATTAAGCTCTTTTTTAGATTAAACATCTAAAAGCGCTGTTTCCGGAAGATTTTGTTTCTTTAAAACCAAACAAACATCAACAAACAAAACAGAAAACAGTCAAACGCAACTTCCTTCTTAATAAAGGAGCTTAATCTACATAAATCAGAATCATGAACATTTCTGCAATTAAATGTATTAATTGATTTGTTTAAAGAGGATAAACATTATGTGAGGCAATATACCTATGATATATGAATATATATACGTAAAAGAGGATGTAATACTTTTCTATAAACACTGATAACTTAAAAGTCCTTGATAATGATATACTTTGTAAAAGATCCCCGCTAAAATGTAGCACCTTCTGGATTGAAACTCTCAGTTTAACGAAGAATGAGTTACATACATGTATGTATATACCTGTATGACATCTATAGAGAAAGAGAGATGGACAGACACACATACATACACACACACACACACACCAAACAAAACACATATAGACTAAGAGAGAAAATACAAAAGCAGTGGGAGGAAAAAAGAATGGATTCGACTATCTGTTTAATAATCCAATCAAATTGTGATATTCGTGGATTGTGATGATGATAATATATTTACTGAGAGCCTTTGTTTTCATTGATTTCAACATAACCTAATAACTAGATGACACAACAAAGATGACGCAGGAAAATGAGTAATGAATGCAAGGCAATGAAATCAAGATATATGTAAGTCTTTGTCGCGTTGCATTCACACACAGAGAAAAAAAGGTTTAGATTTACTCCCAATAGGGAGTAAATGCTTGTTGCATAAGTGACACCCACAGTGAGTAAATTAACTGCCAAATGTACGGAGTAAATTTACATTCCACAAGAAGGTGTAAATTTGCACCCCAAGGTTATGATTTTACTCCCTTTAAGGAGTGAAATTTGCACCCAATGGTGCTTAATTAACACCTTTTGGTTCCTTTTTCATGAAAAATGGGTTCAATTTTACACCCGTGGGGTTGAATTTTATACCCTATATGATCGATTCCACACCCTGTGGGGAGTAAATCTACACCCTTCTTATGCACAGCATCAACCAATTAATCATCCCTCGAGCAATCAATCATCTATGCTTCGTAATCACCAGTCACTGCTCTAAAGAAATCTCGAGTTACTCAACAGTTAATGTGAACTCAACACAAGTACAGACTGCAAGAACCAACTTAAAGTTAGCCTTGGTGAGGCTGGCCTGGTATCAGATCAAATGTAGTTGAAATATCTAAACACACAATCCTGCCTTCCCGAATATCTTGCCTTTACTTTATGCACGTATAAGAAGGCAATTATGTACTAGTTAATAAAACAACACTTCTGCTAATTTCATTAAATTATCAAATATAACCTTCGGTACAGCCCCTTATTCTTGATCAGATAACTTTCACACAAATATTATGCCCAAATGAAACATGATAATTCCCCCAACATGACTAAAATATGTAAATTATGCTAATGTTTCTTCATTTGACAGTAACTATATCGACACGATGCGCCATTGCTGTAGCGCATGCGCAAATGCACTCCAATCAGAGCTCGTCAGACTAAAATAGGGGGGGGGGGATTACACCCCTCAAATGACTATTCTGTACACCCTTGCGTATTTCCGTGTTTTACTACCTAAAAGGGGTAATAGGGGGCGCCCTATTTTTCCAATTTCGTTTTACTCCCCAAGAACACCTTTTGCATGAAGGAGGCACACAACGGTAAATCTATCAACTAAAAATGAAAACAGCTGCATATTCTCTTTGCATATAATTTTTCAAAAATGTGATACGATTTGCTGCGGTTATTTAAATGAAAATATCCCCTTTCGTGTTGTAAGATACCAATGTTTGGATCAAGTAACACAAATCTTTGCTTTAAAAAGCAAACATAATGTATTGCCTGTATATCATGATTTTCCACAGCATTATGGAACCTGTGCAAGAAATCGAGCTAATATCTTAATATTAATATTTTCTATTGGAAGTAAGAAATAAGACATATTTGTGCAATATACAGCAAATTGCAATGAAGAATACAATGTATTTATCCCCTAATTAGTTTGAATTATACACTTTTAACTTTTTGTCCAAATAAAAAAATACCCTCAGATTTATGTTTTTAATGTTTTAATCGATACCATTCTCTAATGTATTCAGATTATATGCATGTGTTTGTGGAGTGCCTGGAGATGAATGATCGCATTCGCCTGCCGAGGCTACTGTGTTTTGGTGGTCGGGGTGCGGATTGCGTGCATTAGTCGTTGCTGGGCTGGACGAGCATTATAGCTTGCCCGGTCTAGTGGCGGCTGATGTATGCGGTCCGCGTTCTGGCTATTGGAGTGCAGTGTCCCTCGGCGGGCGAGTGTGAAAGCTCGTTGGTATTTCCGTTCGATTGCATTTGAGTGCATTGCGGAAGTGACCTATTGGTATCTCATATTATTATGTGAATGTTTTTTGGAAATTTGTATTGTAATTCATGTTCATTTCAGTTTTTAACTGCCAGACACGAAGATCTTAATAAAATCCATGTTTCTATCTTATCTATCTATCTATCATATTACTAGCTGAAGACATAGTTCTCTGCTAAAGCACAACAAAGAAACTATTTTCATTTCGAAGTCCCCACCCCCCGCACACACACTGATAAAAGATAATTGCTACATTTCCATGATGAATGCAGCCCTGCTGACATACAACATTGATTTATTGTCCCACTATAAAGAAGCTATGTTCATAATAAGTTTCTTAAACTTCACTTTTGTTCATTTCCCCCAAAGGTATGGCGGCTCATGGAGGTATTGCCGATGACCTTCTCTCCAAGTTGGCTGAAGACATCGAGACGGGTGAGCAGATGGAGGCCTTAGGACGAACACTCGGACTCAGGGTCGCAGACATCAATAGATACACAGAAACCAACAGGATAGAAGGACTAGTGACTTGTAAGGGAACACGTGCTATGCTGTTTGACTGGAAACAGACCGTCGTGCCTTGCGACCAGCATCTCAGACTGAAACAAGCTCTCATTGACGCTAAGCTGGTCATGCTTGCTGATACACATCTCAAGGGGACACTAAGTAATCCAGGTGGGTCTATCAGTGCTAGAGTCCTACAATTCACTTCCTTCATCCGTTAATTGTTTTAAGAACGTAAATTTAAGGCAACATCTATTTATCCCTTGGGTAGCGAGGGTCTGGGAACTGACGAGGAATTGGCACCAAATTTGAAGATGGTATATGACATATGGTAATATTATTTCATTTTCCTTTATCCCGTGCCTCTCTCTCCCTAAATTTTTGTTAGAAAAAGTTCTTTATTAAAAAGGGAAAAATGACCCAAAGATTTTCAATATCGATTTGGAGAGAAAGTTTTCCTGACTACCGTAATCTATACTTGTCTAGTCTAACCAAAGATAACAGCAGCGTTCGATGTGTTTCTAGGCCTTTACTTCATGGTAAAGAGGCAAATCGTCGGAATCCATGTATTTCGCGCGCACATGCACATACACACACACACGCACACACACACACAATACACTCACACTACACACTCACAATTTCATACACAAAGATCGTTAAAAAAAAAATTATTTTAAATTTTACTTAAAGATTTTTTTTTTTTCCTAGTCAAGCATCGCGTATGATTGCGGTCTCCTGCACTTATTCCACAGATAGTTCGGATAATACTTTACATTTATAATAATATGTTATACAAATATTAAATTTCGTTAATATATATACATATGTAATAAAAACATTTTAACATGCAGTTATTGTTGTTTGTATATTTTGTATTATACCTAAATATGTTTATATGTTTTTTTGTTATTCAGGTATTATATTTGGAAAAATGCAGAATTAAAAAAATCAAATCAAAACAAAAATCCCCCCTAAAAACTCGCGAAGGGGTGATATATCATGTGATTACAATAATATATTTGGTGTTATATATGTTTGTATCATTCCAGATATCTACAGTAAGAAGATCTCGCCATCATTGACTGTTCAGAGATGCCGCGAAAAGTTGGAGAATAAGTACCGAAATCAATTGTGCAAAATTCAAATGAAACCGTGGGATCAAAGTGATTTTGCTGAGTTCAAAGATATACACCCGTTTGTCACAGTGGTGACGAAGGACGCTCGTGGACAAGACACGAACAAGAAGGAAATACTCAAGGATTCTGTTGCTGAAATATTTTCAACGAAAGTAAACGGAGAACTGCCAGCTCGAATCCTCATTTCGGCCCCTGCTGGACGAGGAAAGACCACGGCTGTTGCTAAGATGGCTAACGACTGGGTTCACAGAGAAAAGGGGTCAGCATTAGAACACCTGCCACTTCTGTTTGTTGTGAAATTCCGAAACACAAGTCAGCTTACATCGATCGGAGAAGCTATCAAAACCCAGCTTTTGAGTGATGTTGATGATCTCACACCAGAGGGTCTGGAGAGTTTCATTAGAGAGAATCAGGGAATATGTCACATCATACTAGACGGGCTAGATGAGTATGCCGGTATTTCTTCTTCAAACCGGAGCTTAGGGAGCAACATTGTCAGTGTCATCCGCTGGGAGGAATTTCCAGAGTGTAGAGTCCTTGTAACAACGCGCCCTCACCTAGAGAACTTCTTCAATCAAGCGGAGCTTCCAAGGGTATACACAAAGATGTGGATCGAAGGATTCTCGCAAGAGAGCTCACGAGAGTACATCGACAAGTTCTTTGCTTCGACCTCGAATCCTTGTAATGGACAAAATTTGAAGGATTATCTTGGAAAAGAACCACTTATTGATGAACTTGTCAAGACACCCCTATTTTGTCTCATGATCTGTCACTTATGGAGTGAGGGCCTACTTAACAGTGATACTACAACTCAAACAGAATTGCTGGACAGGGTAAATGTTTTTCTAATGCACCATGCAAACGCACGATCAGAGTCAAGAGTAAAAATCACACCAAACAAGTTAAGGAAAATAATTTATCAATTAGGCGAAGCTGCCCTTACTGGTCTGCTAGACGATGCTAAAAAACTAGTCTTCACGCCTCGTGATTTCCGTAAAGTTCCCGCTACCCTTGATAGGGCATGTGAGCTTGGGATAGTATCCAAGACGACTGTAACATCTACACGACTTCCTCAGTCCAATGAGATCACTTCCACTACCATTGAGTTTTATCACAAACTCGCCCAAGAACACTCGGCTGGGAAATTCCTCGCTGATCAAACACACCGCTTTATGTTACGTTTGAAGATTTCCAAATTGGACAGAGTACTGCCCGAGATCAAAGCAAACATCGGTAACTACGAGAATCTTATCCGATTCGCTGCTGGCACGGACAACAGCCTCTGTATACGAATAATGAAAGCGCTCCTTAAAAACAGCTTTTTGGATGAGAGCGAGCGTTATCGCATTCTCCTTGACTGTTCATCAGAGACCAAGGGTACTCAACAAAATGTATCTTCGTTGGTTCAAGGATGTGTCAATGCAGAGAGGATTGTTCTGAAGTCACCGACTGTCTACACCGTCGTTGGGATGCAAAATCTTCCAAAGCAACTTAAACGTCAGGTATGCACATTTTCATTTCACACAATATGTTTACAATAAAGATTTCATAAAGATTGTTTACATTTTCATTTCCCTGCTGCTACTATGAGTCAAATGGCTAATATATTTTGTGTAAATGTATTCTTATTCATAATTAACCGCATCGTGATAAATCATACTGCATGATAAAACGATCAATACGTATGATACATAGTCATTATCAGTCGATGTTTGCCCAACGACGGCCTCAATCAAGGTACTGCATAACAGAAACAAGAACAATAATTAGAAACAAAAAAGTAAGAAAATACAAAGGTCGTAGGGTCTATTCACTTAGAGAAAAAGAGATCAACTAATTAATGTTATTTAATTCGTATAAGCCTTTTAAATCTCCCTAACTTTTTATGATTTCAATAGGTTAGGACTATAAAGTTCGAGGGGTCTACTTTAACTACCGACGTGACGAGTGGACTATGGTCATGCCTGGAATCTTTTTCGGAGCTACGTACTATCACCATCTCAGACTCCTCTCTCAGTTTCTATCCATCTCCCCCTGAGCTTGAGTCCGTCACAATGCTGTCAGCTGAGAGAGTGACGTCACAAAGCTATGAAGGTCTGCTCTCATCGCTCCCTGGCTTGACACATATCGATATCACTATCGATGATGCAGAGAGAGACATACCTCAGATCACGGCTGGTCTTCGTCGGACCGGAGGACAGAAGCTCACACGCATCAACCTTACAGCACCGGACTCACTCCCATCAGAGAAGAACAATGTTGTTTCTAGAGAGTCGGTGAGAGGACTGGGTCTTCTGATCAGAGAACAAACCAAGGACCTGCAGCGGCTTTGTCTGTCCGGGATGAAGTGCTTGGACGCAGAAGACTTGGTTGAACTTGTCGAGTCGTCATCATATTTGAAAGCATTGGACAGTCTGCATTTTCAGTGAGTTTGAGTAGATGTTCATACATTTATCAATGAAATTAAAGGAGACAAAGTTAAACAGAAAGTCTAAATGCAAACTATAAAAGGCGAATAATAGGATTGTTTTTATGTGCTTTTGTTTCATCAAATTATATTGAGTATGTTCAGATCTTTGAACGAATTACGAACTATTAATTTAAGATCAGTAAATACTATCAAAAAGTTCGTGCGATAATTTCCCATGGGAATACTCTATATTCCGCCCTAGCCAGCTCGAGGGCTTGTCGCGGGAGTTGGGGTGTTGTGGGGGTCTTGGGGTATCACTATCATCTTTTTCTTATATCTTTACTTATTTGCATCCCATACTGACAATACGGTTGTATAAACATTTACACGTTTTAGGCAGTCATTTTCTTTCAACTCGCATTTCCCACGGTACTGCTCACAACGTCTACCAATGTTTGTCATGCTATATTTGTTTAAAGTCTTAATGATCTCTTTACAATATATACATATATTCAGCTCACTAGGAAATATTTTTTTTTAGTATCATACGTTACTCACATGCAGGCCGTGTCCGATATCAACGTTATGTCATGAATCCCCCAAAACAATTCCCATTGTTTTTGTGTTATTTTTTTTCTCGCTTTCAACTCTCTTTTTCAAATATTATAGGTCTCTTGATGGTGATTGTTTCGAATACGATCAAAAATCGGGTTTCCAGGTAAGCAAAAATCTTTCAATAATAATATACGACATACAATATTTAGGAAAGCAATTTACTATTTGCGCCTGACGGGAAAACGCAAATCACTTTTTGTTCAAGTAATACAATAAAAATAGCTCTTACAGACAAAAGGCGTGACTGGGCAACAGCTTGCCACATGATATCGATGGTGAGGATTGTAATTGCCATATCTCTCTTCCGGTCAGTTGTCGATGGTAATATTGAACATAATGGTCAAATTAGCGTATTTTTTGGGTTCGAAACCAAGTCGATGCGCTAGTGCCCTTTGGTAAGGCATTAATCCTCATTAATGATTAAGTTTAGATTAAGTTTAAGATTAGGATTTAGTTTAAGTTTAACTCTTAGGTTACTTGTACAATTTAAACATGTTTTTCTATACCTGTAAATATATATATATACCCCCTGTAGATACTTACTGTATAACTTAGTTATCTTTAGATGCCTCGTTAATGTGTCTGTAGAGAACAAAGGCAGCCTGCAGTCCTTTACTTAATTTAACAATGCCTTTGCTCCTACACTGTTTGTCATAAAGGTGGAATAATTATTTTTACCCCCAATTCATGGAATGATTTTGACAATGATTTATTTCTAATAGATCTAAATAGTAGTATAAATTCTCAGATTGTATTGAATAATAATAATTTGCGAGTGTTTGTTTTGCGTGACTGCTAAAGTATGTGTGTGCTACTATGCTAATTAACTAGGGGACCTACGTCCTTACGTCATAACTGACAGTAATGAGAATAAATGCCTCACAAAAGGGCACATATATAGCTGATCGACATGATTTTTTTTCTGGGGCCTCACAGTAACGAGGCCATTGCTTTGCCAATAAATCATGACTGTACGCCGCGGGGGCTAGGGTACCTCGCCGCCCCCACAAATACAACAAAACGAAGAAAATGCAATAAATTATCAATAATTCATTGCATTTTCACCCGATCCCCAAGAGAGAAAAAAATCCTCTGTAGGGCCATGCATTATGGTTCAAGGTATGCCCACATAGAGGATTTTTTTAATTTTGGGGGTCGGGGCAAAATGCAATGAATTATTGAAAATGTATTGCATTTTCTTTGCTTTGTTGTATTTGCGGGAGCGGCGACGTACCCTAGCCCTCGCTGCGTACAGGCATGATTAATTGGCTAAGCAATGGTCTCGTTACTGTGAGCCCCCAGAATCAAAACCGTGTCGATGTGCTATATTAACGCCCTTTTATGAAGCATTAATCCTTATTACTGTAAGTCATCACTTTAGGACGTGTGTCCTCTAGTCGATTAGCATAGTAGCATACACATGCTTTAGCAATCACGCAAAACAAACACTCACAAATTATTATTCAATTAAATCTGATAATTTATACTACTATCTAGATCTATTAGGAATAAATCATTGTCAAAATCATTCCATAAATTTGGGTAAAAATAATTCTTCCACCATTATGACCAACGGTGTATATGTAAATATAATTAGGCCTATATAAGTAATCTAAATATGTGGTGAATCACACTCTCACCCTCTCTCTCTGACACTTAGAATGTGTACAATTACATACATTGAATATACATTACTTTATAGTTTATTACAGTTAATAACAAGTTGTGACAATTATCGAATAGTGGACAGTCTATTGTAGGTTTAAGCACTGAATTACAGACAGCAAGGGATAAATGCTTAGACAAACCGGTTGTCTTAGGATTGAAGTACGTTTAAAACTGATTAGTTAATTCTGGAAGTTGGCGATAGGTATAGGAATTGGAAATTGGAGGCTATCCTGTCGTAGAGATCTAAGGATTAAAAGTCGTATGGATATAGCCAACAAAGCGAGCTACCATGTCGAGACTAGGTGTGGATAGACCCGTGAGGAAAACTCCCGTTGAGCGGTGACTACGAATAGTATATGTTGATTATGCTATAGGCAATAAGAAGATAGGCAGTTGAGCATTTGGACTCGAACTTGGAATGGAGTGATTATTGGATGGCTGCTGGTCAGCCTAGATTGACCGTATAAGTTGAAGCGGCTATGTTGTGTTTAGCCCAGAATAGAATTACTTCTCATGTTTTAGTAGGAAAGAAAAGGTACACTTTGGAGTAGAATTCACATATAGCTCCGTTTTTTCTCATTTCACAACGCCCCCTATCGTCAGAGTCAGCAGCCATACATGTTAGCCTACGGAATTGTACCAAAAAAAAATCGTTAAAGATTCATTTTTTGTTTAAACGAAAAGCACATCCACCCCGACGTACATTATCACTAGCTCTTTCATTGGAACCCTAATGTCCCATTGACTTTTGAAAGTTCACCCACCGTAATTTGATCAAAATAGGTTGCAAGCTCGTCATTGCCTATAATACACATGTGAAACAAGTCGAACTTTAGACTCAGTTTGCCAAGCGATTTTAAGATTATAGGTCGAGCACACGAAGGATAAGAAGCATGAATTATCATAGATCACTTCTGCTTGGTTCTATATGTCCATTTCATCCGACCCCCCACCGTCATTTTTCCATTTAGTAAAAGCAAACATTTAGCCGAGGTAAGCAAAAACATGAATATTCATGACACACCATGGACTATTCGGTTATTAACAGAGGGGTGCAATCGGTCATCACGTCAAACTCCCCTAATTGCCACCAAGTATTTCATATCATTATATAGTTTGGTATGTTTCTTTTACTCACTCATGAATTATTAAATATCAATGATGGTTTAAAGATATGTAAAAGAAATTTTGGTTGATATTTATTAACAAAGTAATTTATATTTAGCAAAGCAATCTCACATACAAATTACTATCAAGTGTCGTCTGCTACGCCGATTGTCGCCTGCTTCGTTTAAGGCACATATTTATCGTTTGGACTGTAAGCTTTACCAGGGAGATTTGTGTTTTCCTGCGGTACAACGTATAGCAGGAAAATGTTGTATATGCGGATCATTTTAATGATTACATAATGGAAGTGGCGAGACGCCACGATTCCGCGGGGCGGTATGGTTTGAATAACTTAGGCAGGTGAAAGTTATTGTATTGAGAAGGAAAGGAATGTTCACACCCGACGGCGCGGTGGCCTTTAACTTATAGCGAAGAAGAAGATGAATGTATAATTCGCGCCATTCCGCGCGAACACATCACACCCAATGGCATACACCCGGTACCCTGCAACACAGTGGAACATTCTAAGAAATTGAAAATTTATCTACAAAATAGACCTCTTGAATCATCTGAGACGTAACTTACCTCATTCTGATGACTTCAATGAATGTCAAGATAATAATGGCTGCGTTTCCATCCAAAAATAAAACTAGTTTGCAATTAGAAATAGTCCATTTCTCGATAATTTCACAAAATATATTTGCCGCCGCATTCAATATGTCGTCATTGACAGCTGATTGGCTAGTTTGGTAGTGACGTCGAACGAGCTATGTTTGTGCTGCAGTGATCCAGCGAGCGAAAATGAGACAATCGGAGCAATATGGTTGCTAGTAATCTATTTTTGTTACATCTTAAACCTGTCCCTAGAACTCTTTAGCATAATACTTCATCTACTATACATATACTTGAAGCTAGTATCACTTAGGTAAATTATTGGTTGTCGGACAAAAGTGACAACACATCTGTATATAATGTATATTTGAACTCTTACACTTAGTAAATGCATTGCTAGAAGTTTGTTCCTTACCTCTTTTATTTTCAATATATGTAAATAGTCTACCTGAATGTACTCCTGAAGGTATCATAGAAATGTATGCTGACGATACGACACTCACCGTCAGTGCAAATGATGCAACGGCTGAGGAAGAAAAATTAACTGTTGCATTAAAAAGAGTCATGGCATAGATTAAGGAAAATCGTCTTGTTCTTAACACTGAAAAACTTGTGTCATGTTAATAGGCTCTCGTGCTACTCTCAGGAAAATTGAATCTTTCACCATTTCATTAAATGGCAATTTGATCAAAAGAGTTTAATTCAACAAAATGCTTAGGACTTTTGATAGATGAAGAATTGAAATGGTCTAAACAAATCGAAAACGTAATTAAACTCACCCAGAAAAACATTAGCATGATACGGAGAGCAAAGAGTTTTTTTTGCCTCAAAAATCCTTAAAGTTACTTTATAACAGGCTAGTGTTGCCACGATTAGATTACTGCTCTGTTGTATGGTCGAACAAATTTCATTCTCATACAACTAAGCTGCAAACAAATTCAAAAGAGGGCCGCAAGAATAATATTGAACAAGACATATGACACACCGTCGGCTGATTTGTTCAGTCTTAAATGGATGACACTAGACAAACGGTTTGAGTTAAGTCGCGTTATGATGATATATAAATACGTTCATAACTTAGCACAACCAACCACATTAATTTCTGTTAACGAAGTGCAATCAAGGCTTTATTATACTAACTGGATTAAAAGAATACTCTTAAAAAAAAAATCACAACTGAGTTATATTTTCCCTCGTTATCATATTCCCCAGATGGCTCCGCGCCCTACAGTCAATTATGTATACTGTGATTATTATTATTAACTTAAAGGAATAGTTGCGTTCTGTTTTCAGACCGCAAATACCTTCAAAGTGCATGGTTATTGCTCTTATTCTTATCTATGACATTTATAGTGCCCTTTTAGAACCTAAAATGGCTATGAAGGTAATTTTAGACCCCAAAATGTGTGAAATGTAGCCAATACGATCATACCAGTTCAGCTCCACTTTAAAAAACACGGTGACCGTTAATTAATTATTTAATTAAAAATAACAATACATGAGCCGGCTAATTGTGGGTAATATGAGCAACACGAAAATTCCAACAAAAAAGCCAACATTGGCATTGCCATAAATCCGACGTAAAAGGCGTTATTTCGTTTTTTTCAACGGTTTTTTCAAAATTATCAAAATATCTAATATTTGTGGTGGTATACACAAGTATTAGAAATCGTTATGTTTTAGGCGTCTCTGAACCGATTTTGATCAAACAAAGATGATTTTGTCTTTTAAATATTATGTTCTTTCAAATTTGACATTCAGTTTTTCATTATCTCACAACACAATTATTTTGTGTAGCGCCCTCTGCAACAGAACTCAACTACCCCTTTAAAGGTACTTTCTCCCTTTTGCAGGCCAAACAAAATGAAAAGGTTAAATTCCAATGGCATTTGAAAGATAATATTAATTTAGAACTCCCCTTAAAAAAATGGGGCTTGAAAATGTCTTTAAGTGGGAAAATAACGAATATTAGTTGTCAAATCGACTTAGGAGCTATAGAGCCAATAAGTAATAGTCTTGATTTTTAGACCATTGTACCGCATGGTCATACGTTTCATGCTGCGCAAAGATTCAATCAGTTTAATTTTGACCATTACAAGA
This sequence comes from Strongylocentrotus droebachiensis, assembly GCA_035222895.1. Classification (NCBI taxonomy): domain Eukaryota; kingdom Metazoa; phylum Echinodermata; class Echinoidea; order Camarodonta; family Strongylocentrotidae; genus Strongylocentrotus; species Strongylocentrotus droebachiensis. The sequence goes on along the minus strand of JAVYIG010004731.1, from coordinate 13,878 downwards.
GGTGGGTTATTGATGTAGACAAATCCTTTACAGCTCAGTTTAGGTATGTTATCACCAAAGAAGAAGAAAGAGCCAGTCAGTCACTCAATACTGACAATAGCGTCTGACAGTGAAGTTTAGCAAGTAAACAGGTTTCCTTGCATAATTTGAATATTAGGACACTGCTAACGTTTACATTTCACAGATAGGACATACATGACATATTCCTTAGTTCCTGCAAAGTTCTACAGAATTTGAGGTTGGCTGCAAAAGGGACATAGTATCTTTAATGTCCACCGTGAAGCTTTAATCCAAGAGAGGGGGGGGGGGTCTCATCGTGTACCTGGTTTCGCAAAATAGCATTAACGTGGAAGTAAAAATCACGTTTCTCTGTATTTCGTTATACGTCCTGCAGGTAACAAATTGTCGGCTATCTACTGATATAACTGCCAGAATGTGGTCTTGTCTCAGATCCTTCACCTCACTGAACCATCTCACCATCTCAGACTCCTCTCTCAGTTTCCCTCCATCTCCTCCTGAGCTCTCGTCCATCACAAAGCTATCAGCTAAGAGAGTGACGTCACAAAGCTACGAAGGTCTGCTCTCATCGCTTCCTGGCTTGAGAGGGATCGATATCACTATCGATGATGCAGAGAGAGACATACCTCAGATCACGGCTTGTCTTCGTTGGACCGGAGGACAGCGGCTCACACGCATCGAGCTTAGAGCACCGGCAACGTTCCCATCAGGGAAGAAGTGTGTATCGAGCGAGACGATGAAAGGACTGGGTCTTCTGATCAGAGAAAATTTCAATTACCTGCAGCGGCTGCGTCTGACCTGGGTGAAGTGCACAGACGAAGAAGACTTGGTTTACATCATTGAGTGCTGCAGACATGTGAAGACGATATCAACTGTGTGGTAGGTTCTTGATCAAATCTTATATACATCCTATTAGATGTTTCTATTCAGTTAGTCTGTAGTGGTAAAGCATAATGATACGAATGCATGAAGGGATGAAAAGGTTAAGACGTTGGTGAAGCCTCCAGATTTTGACTGAACTTTAGGATTGGTTTTGCATTTTTTTTTTCGTAATTGTTATTTTACAGTTGTCAATGTGCAATCGCAATGTATAGAATCTAAAATCATTAAAATGGCTAGATTTCAATTTTCAATTGCATATATTATTATTATGATCCGTCAGAAGCTAACGTATTTTGAATCCAGTTGGCTATTCTTAAATATAGTGTTATATTGATATTGAATTAATTAGAATGATCGTTCTTGTTAATCAGTATTATCACCATCATCATCGCTTGTACTATTTTAACTACTATTGTATTACCACTTTTTCTATCATTATCATCTTCATCATCATCATCGCCATCACCATTATCAGTATAATTATGATTATCACTAACTTTTGTTATCACTGTTGTTACGATTATTATTATCATCAGTTGTCACTATCATACTAATCATCATACGTATCATTATTTCTTAAGCACAATCATGATAATTTTAGTCTACCTGTAAAAGTTCTAAATTAGAGCTAAACCATGGTGTACCACCGAATGCATTGCGTTTTACCTTTTTGTTGTCGTCGGGTCCATCGTCTAAATTTACATCATGTCAAGAGTGGCGGTTCCAAGAGGTGTCAGACACCCCCCCCCCCCCCCCCCCCCATCGTCAGCTCCAAGTCTACGACAAGAGTTTGCGCATTTCCAATGTTTAGAAAATGTAAAGGCTGAGGAAACGACTTATTTTCGCAAGGAATTGTGTGAACACCCAACGGACCTTACCTCCATCACTCTGTTTTCTGAACATAGGTTAGACAACTGTGGAACTAGCGAGGGCGGCAGACTGGAATCTGATCTCGAAGGTCTTCAATCATTAAGTGGCAACCTCTCTGTGTATGTTTATCATGTAAGTATCGCTCCACCTTGTGTGCACTGTACACTTTCACTATTTTGATTGTTAATGTTTATAACAACTATGACGCCAAAGTTGTTCTGTATTATCGTTTTCAGTATTTCATTAACAATTGATTTCCATTGTTCGGCCCTTTTTCTTGGTTAACGTTTCCTTTCTGTTACTGTCACTATTTATGCATCATAATTTTTTAAAAACTTTGTCTTTAAATTTTAATTCACGTATTCAGCTCTTTTGAATAGGCCTGGGCCTCTGTTTTAATCGTTGTTTATTGTGCTCCCATTTCCTACACATCAAATGATCAACATAACATGGAAACGTTGCTAAATAACATAATTCTTCTTTTGATTATTGTTCCTTCTGGTTGAATTTGCGCTGCAATATATTTGTTATCATTTCAAATATTTCTTTCTTTGTTTTCGATGCTATGATTTTTAGTTTGATTTATTATCTTTATTTCTCGCATGCAATTGAAAAAAATATTTCTTTAATCACTTCATTATTTTGTTCTTCATAATTTTGTTTTCCTGCTTTTGCTATTATATGAGCCGATACCCTTGATTTTATTTTGTTGAACATTTTTTCATTTTCTTATTTGTGTTTTTGTTATCATTACTTAGTCCCATGCGATGCTACTGGAATAAGGCCCTGTGTTTCCCTATAAAACAAGTTTATAATAGAACATTAGATATGTGTTCATTTCCAAATATCCTAATGAAGTAAGAACATATAAATATCAAGTCGCTTATTTGTTAACGTAATTGTATTTGTTAGCATTGTTTTCTTTCTTTCCAGCACGATTTTGTCATGGTTTATGCCTGTTTTGTTTGTTGATCTTATTATGACATAATATGTCTTCTTCTTCAGGATTATGTACTGGGTGAAAAACGTTATCTCATTTCTCACATCGGTTGAGTTCGCCGGCCCTGCTTTGAGTGAATACACACTACCGGCCAAGCTGACATGTACTATTACTTGATACCTGACATACATCAGGACATCACTTTGATCGTTGGAGGACCTCATACATCATGTCTTACATAACTTACACTGATGACTTCGCCCCCCCCCCCACTCAGTGTTATTTAGGGTACGCATATGCGGGTTCCCACCCCCCCCTTTTTCCAGCGTAAGTCCGGTGTGTAAAGTCAATACGGGTAGATCTTTTTTCTGTGTTACGAGCCGGAGATTTTGGGAACACGCATGCGGTCTCTCCGTTCCCGGAATGGGGGGGGGGGGGGACTACGCACACCCGGTCAAGTGGATATACGTCACTATGTTTATATAATTGTTACTGCACAAATCGAATCAATAGAATCGAAAACCGACATGTTGTCTTGCCCCCATCGGAGTAAATCGCAACAATGAACACGCGCTTGTTCCTAATTTAGCTTCCGCTTATATTTTCTCCGATGAAGCCAAAATGAAAAGGTTTATTATGTCTGTTTTCGTTGTTATTACTTTGTAAAATAACGTTAAATACCATGATTAATGCAGTTAAGATTATTTTACACTCGTATTTTACATAATGTAAGACCAGAAATTGAACGTTTTTTATATATTGAATTTCGCTGATATCCTCTTCTCAAGTTCAATTGGAATTGTTTCATAACTTTTACAAGTTTTCAAATTCATCAAAGCGTCGATCAAAATACTGTAAGATAACTACATTAAAAAAAAACCTTTTGAGAAATGTCTATTGAGGTAATAAATATGTGTGATTCTAACACTAGGAATGTTCGAGCACAACTATTATATCTTCGATTGTGTAACAATATATAATAGAATCAACAATAAATCGCGTTGGAAAATATAAGAAATTCTTCAATGCTAAAATAACGAAGTTGCAGACGTGATATCCACAAAAATACCGAGCAATTTCCCCTCTCTTCCTTTTGTTAAAGTGATGAAACGTATCCTACCTTCACAGTTTGCTTATGAAAAGGAAAATAGAACTCAAGCGGAATTGGCTTTCAAACCCAGACTTATGGAGTTGCAGTAGATGTAGAAGAAGAAAATGAATCACACTTATGATAATGATAAGAAAAACACGAGAACAAGACGAAGGAGAACAAGAAAAGGAAAAAGAAAGGAGAACAAGAAAAGGAAAAAGAAAGGAGAAAGAAAAAAAAAGGTTGTAGCAGTGGCAATGAAATGTCTCATTTACTTAGAGAGATTAATGGTTCTTTTAGTGCAATGTTTCAGTTGTTTTGTCTACACTGTAAAAAAATAATAGTCGAAATAACTCAATAAAATTGAGGAAAAGAATTGCCTTATTTTTATTAAGTAAATATTACCTACGGCATCTTAAGTAGAATTTACTTATTTTGCTGAATAAATTTTTACTCAGTTAAATCGAGTTACATTAACGTAAATAATTTAAGTATTGTAATCATTTTAGATAATTAAAAAAAAGCTATGATAGGATTACATATTGCACGATTTGGTACCCATCTAATCTGTTCACTACTTCTATTTAAGATTAAACACTAATCACTAACACTACTTCTATTTAAGATTTACATACGCTTCAATTCGACACATATTGAAAGGCTCCAAATTTTATATATACTTGATCGTAGCATCTTAAAAGGAAAATTGGTTGACAATTTCCAGAAATATCAAGTTTTGATTTGTTTTGAACTGGGTAACAATTAAAAATTGTCTTGTCTTTGCTTAGCCATGTTAAATGAATTAGTAAATGTTTTAAAGTCCTTAAATTTTCATTCAACCACCAAAAAGAATTGTTTTATTTAAAAAAGAGTTTAATTTGGTCTTAATGAATATTCATAAATTATGTAAATATTTCTATTACGAACTGCATCGGTCCTTACTTTAAAAAGATAAGAATAATCAACATAAATTGTTTGAGTAATACGTATAATTTCTGATTTTGAGTTAAAATTACTAAATTAAAACAAGCTGAAATTACTTAAAGTTTTTATGTATTTGATTTTACTTAAATATTCCACGTATGTCCTATTAAATTGAAAGTTTGAGTTAGCAAGACTTAAATTTAGTGCGTAAGTGGCAAAACTAATGTTTTCAAGTAAATTCTACATGGAAAAAATACGTAAAAATTACCAATGAACAAATTATTTTTTACAGTGTACCTTTGTTTAGTCCTTGTAAAGTAAGATACTCCTCCAACGGAAATAATGTACTGTTTGCCTTATATTATAATTAATCATGTATATTTGTTTTTTTGGACCATTCATCGTATTCTCTATAAAGTATGGAACTCACTGACAGTACTCAAAATCACTATTAAACCTTAAACAATTCAGCAATACTTGTTGCCGTAATAATGTATATTAGACACAAACCATGTTTGTTAGTAAATATAGGTGTATATTGGACAGTTTAATAAGCAGTACAAACAGTATGATGAACAGTACATAATGTAATTGATATGATTGGGATAACTTTATTGTGGATTGCGACTATACTAATTATGAAATATACCCTTGAAGAGTTTAGGAATGCGTACAAGTTCCTTTTTCGTGTTTTAATATTTCGAATAACTGCATTGCAAATACGTTTACACGCCTTTATATTTTTTTAAATAAAAATACGAATACCCGCAGATGTATATTATACACAAGTCACGATTGCTAGTTATACTTATACATGTAATATAGGTGTATATTATTAACGCATGTATATTTTATATGAATCTATAATAGTTTTATGAACAATAACATTTTAGCGAGTTTCATGCTTATATCATCAAACTGTTTATTATTCAAGTTTGATAAGTACACAGATTTTCGAAAGGCACCTTCCTTCTTCAAGTTAAAACAGTATAAATGTTATTGATATAATTGTGATAGCTTTATTGTGGATTGTGACGATAATTAATAAGAAATACATCCCTGAAGAGTTTAGGAATGCATACAAGTTCTTTGTTCGTGTTTTGATATTTTGAAGAACTGCAATGTAAATACATTTACACGCCTGTATATTTTATCACAAATACGAATACCTGCAGATAAATATTAGTAGATTTGACCTAATTCATGATTGCCAGTTATATTTATAATATAGTTGTATATCAACGCATGAATATTTCATATAAATCTATAATAGTTTAATGAACAATAACATTAAGGCAAGATTCTTAATCAAACTGTTTATTATTCAAGTTGGACAGTTTTAATAATAAGCAGTACAAACAGTATGATGAACAGTATATGTAATTGATATAATTGTGATAACTTTATTATGGATTGCGACGATAATATAGCACTATAATTATGAAATACTCCCTTGAAGAGTTTAGGAATGGATATAATTTCTTTTTTAGTTCATTAATATTTTGAATGACTGCATTGTAAATACGTGTACACGCCTGTATATTTTATCACAAATATGAATACCCGTAGATGATTAAATGTCTTGTTTCTCACTCAATGCCTTGTATGATTGTGTTCAATTGGTTTGAGAGACGAGAGTAAGCATGACTGATAAGTTTTTGTTGTCATGGAAGTGTAGCTGAACTCAACTCTAGGGGTAACTTGAGTTGAATTGAATTTTACCTTATTGAATTGAATTGAATAAAAAACAATAATTAATTTGAATTAAAGAAAAACATGCAAAGTCAAAGATAACAATACAACAAATCTACTCTTCTTTTAATTGTATTATTAGGCATAATTTCGGTTTAGAAAGGAGATCCACCATCAAAATGGTGGAACATATTTTGAAGAAAAGCGATTCATTAGATTAGATTCCTATTTAATAAGAGTGGATTCAAGTCCAAAACGACGTTGTCCCTTTATATGACTCATAAAAGTGACCCATTATATATCATCGGTACCACATTTAGTCTGATCAACACACGATACTATAGCATTCTTCTACTTTAGAAGAGGGGGAGAAGAGCCATGGTTATACCATTCAGCCATGGTGCCGAACGATACATCTACCATTTAAACGTGAGTGCCAGTATTTTATCGTAACTTTGCATAATATGAATATATGTATGGAGATAATGGCACCTATCATAATTCTAACTCAACATCAAAGTGATTACAAGAGTCATGCAATCAAGATGACAGGTAATGAATGCACGTGGTTATTATAATCCACTGATAATCGGGTGCCTATATAATCCATGTATTACAACCTTACACATAAATGAATATATAGATCTACAAAATGACACTTGTATCATGTATGGGAATTGCCCTATAGATATAGAAGTCTGCTTTATTTGGTATTTACACAAATACAGTACACATCCTACTCACTCAACGATTAAAATATATTATATGAACTTTATTTGTATGCAGTTCAACAACAATAAAAAAAAAAAAAAAAAGGGTAAGGCGTGGAACAAAATATTGTTCTTTTTAAAGCGGTGTTTAAAGAAAAACATTGCCATGAATACAAATGTGTATGTGTCCTTAAACAGGGGAATGGTTAAATAATTGCACAGATATAAAGATATCATTCAATTAGTAAACATTGGTTTTATTACAACTCTACGACAGTTAAAACTTACATGTATGATATGTGTACATATATATATATATATATATACATATATATAAAAGTTGAGTTACCAGGTTATGGCAAGTGATCAATCTGGATCTTGATTCCCAAAATTGTGGTAAAAGCAAACATGAATGTTTATATCACACATGTCCGAACAATAATATTGATGACTCTTTCATTATGAAGGGATGAGTTGTTCTAGCGCCACCTTTTGGCTGATTTAGTAATAAAACACATGAAAAACTGTGCAGTCCATACCCAGGAGACAACGTGTAACTGGTACATTTCTTATCATATCTAAGATATCACAGCTTTGCATTTTCAAAGGTGTAATCACTACATTTAAGGAACATTGAAATTGGCCGCACCGGTTATGTCACTGTGATGCAGTGGTGATCGAACACATTTCCACTTTGTTCAAATACTAACAAAATATAAAAACTTCATTTAAAAGAAAATGAAGTACTCAGAGGAACCTTTGCTTCTCTATACAAAGCATTTTTAGTAGTGCCCCCAGGGAAAGGCAAACGAGAGAAACAGAAAAGAAATCAAATTGTGTACAATTAAGACAAACAGAACAGTTGTCCTAAACTACGTCACAATTTACTGGCAAAATTGCCAACTTCAGAATCGCATATATCATATTGCCTTATTTTTCTACTGTCATACAAATGAGGATTGGACTTCCCCCCTTGCCCATATTGGAGGGATGGCGTAATAAAGAAATTTTATCCAGAGTGTGATGGGGGGGGGGGGGGTGGGGTGGCATTTCCAGTCCGTAGATACTATCTGTGCAAAAATACAGAAAAATATTATTAGTTTAAAACGCATAGAGATAACCGATATGTGGCCATGAAAATTAGGCAATCATTATTCATACATACAGGTCATGAGTGAATTATATAAGAATACCGAGGACCGGGGGGTGGAAGAGGCATGGGGGCATTGGATAAGCTGATTATTCGGAAATGCACAAAAGGGGACTTTCGAATGTTTTAAATATCTTTTGAAAGGATAACAAAAACATATATACACAGAGTGAGACCAACTTGGTGTCTAATAGTGCTTTTGTAGTGTGCTAGCCATATTCGGTCCAACTCGATCCGTGTTGGCCAAACTGTCCTATATTCTACAGCACTTAAAAGGGATTGCGCCCTCTTACTATACTCGCTTTAGAAAGATCAGGCTGCGATTAGATTGTCGAAGGAGAAAAGACTACATCACCACGAAAATATTACATGGTGAGTATTTTGAAAAGAATAACGCGATCATAATAAATGATCAGAGTCATTCTGGGAGAGTCAAGGATAGACAAAACAATTGCTGTCATAGGCCAGAAATAGCGCGCGCCTTTTACAGCTGTTTAAGCGGTGCCTTTGTGAGACAGCGACATGTGAAATTTACCTCTGTAAAGAAACCGAAAATGCGCACAGCCAGTGAATCTACAACGGTGGAGTTATGCGCGCAGTAAGCGTGGGAACGCCGTGTGCAAGATTTTCTCACTTTCGACTTTATCTCCGCTCGGAGAAGTCCTTTTTCGAGAAGGCTCTACAATTGAGTATACAGATAAGTCTAAATAACGAGAGGAAATCCCAGTATATCGAAAGATGGGAAAGCGGAAATCAAGCCAGAGCCGGGTGGCCCGCCAACCAAAGATTGCTAGGCCTAGACAGTCTACAAGATTAAGGCAGTCTAGCAACGACACCACTCAGGGTGCTACAAGAATTTTTTTCACCACTTGCCCTGTCGGGCAAGTGGGTTTTCAATTTACTTGCCCAAACAATATTTCCACTTGCCCAAAACTTTAAAGCGAAAAAGGACTCGAGGTTAAAGCATTTATTATCGCTTTCTTGGCTGGCGGTGCCTCCATGTTTACTAGCACAATCGAGAAAAAACAGCTGATCAACGCACGTGTGTGTCTGTGCAAGCCGCTGTCATTTGGAAACGTAGGCTAATTTTCAGCTGTTAATAATTTGGGTCAACTCTTCCACCAAGAAACGTCATGTAAATAATGGGTAATCAACTATTTTAAATAAAGTACGGACATTTTTATTTCATCATTCACTGCTATAAATATCATGCCAAAATTTGTAAATTCTTACTAAATAATAATATTGAAGATATTTTACGATAAATCTCGGATAAGTATGCGAAAACTAGACTAAACAACGTCGCTAAAACCATGAAAACAAAACAACAACGGCTTATATTCTGGGGGTCTCGATACTATTATCAAAATGACTCGCTCGGTCGGATCTTGAGACCGCAGTAATAAATTGAAAACGAGACAAAAACATTCATCTGATTTATATGAGCAGCGAGATTTAAATAATATGTTCACAATCATTAACAGTCATTATGAATAAATATCAAACATTTGACTTTTTGTACTTACTAGAAAATCCCTGTTGTTTATTCCATTCCGATTCGCACGTGTTCATTTCCCTAGAATAATGACGTCATATTTGGCGTGATTCAACCAATCGGCAATCAGAGAATAGCAAAGGCCTGTCGGTGCGGCCTGCAGAGCTAGAGAGAGAGAGCGCGAATAAGCTCGCAGCTGGTACGATCGCGCTAGCTGTCTCTAGCTAGCTCACGGCCGGTGTCATAGGCGATTTGTTCCGTGCAGGCGATCGGTTCCTCCGGAACCGATCGCCTGGATATGTACCCGCCGATTTGTTCCGGATTCGTAGATTCGTTCCGCTAGTCACAGGCGATCGGTTCCGGCCAGGCGATTCGTTCCGAATCTCATCGGAGAGCGTGCGTGCTCACGTATTATTGAATACACGCCATGGTACACCCCTAAAGCAAAATGAACTATTCTGGTCGGCCTTTGCAACCAATCAAACTTCTCCAAATTAGCTACACCAACGATTGCCAATTTGAGAACTTTGTATAGAAATGCAGATTCCCGTTGTTCAAATATGTTGATAATTGCGGCCAATGATTGACCACAAACAGTAACTATAGACAGCGCCGTCGCGAAGCTACGGGGACTGGGTGGTCTAGCAAAAAGGGCAGTTGTTGCCATATAGGCTTAGTTTGCCTGTAAAAGCAGATGTCGGGGTGTTTTCTAATCATGCCTTAATTCTAATTTGGTTTGAATGCTGCTTTATATGATATCGTGTTACGTCAACCACCTATTACCGGGCTTCATCACAGAATCTAATTATGCATGTGGGCTGCATGCATGATGTACATGTAGTTTAAATGAAAGAGATGCGGGGTGGGGTGGGGGGGGGGGGGGGGGGGCCGGGGTCAACACAAAAAGAAATGAGTGGTCGAGCTGATAATTAAGAAGGACCAATAAAAAAATAAAACAAAGAAAAGAAGAGAAAGAAAATTCCTCAAGTAAAAGACGTGTCCGGCAGAATAAAAAAAAAACCCCGACATATTTTGTTGAATTTTCAACCCTTGGTACTAGCCGACAAAAGTTAGTGTTAAACAGAGCCATAGCATAGTGTGTCTATACCCCCCCCCCCCCATTCCGCTACATACAGTGGCAGATCTGTTGCGCCCCCTTGTTTGGAAACCACTAATTTCACGTACATTTTCACGTACATGTAGGCCTAATATCAGAAAACTATCGCCTGCCCCCCCCCCCGTTCTTCAAATTTTCGGGCTGCGCCCGGCCCCTATTTTCGAATCCTGGATCCGCCGCTGTACGTGCGCACCCTTTCCTTACTTATTCCAAGTGCCATTTTAATATCAATTGTCACAGTTGCTACGGGCACCTTATACTTTGACAAAGTGGCCCTTGTACCTGCATTATTATGCATTTCCCTTGTAAGCATGCCCTTTGAATCTGTGATGGGTGTCCCATCTGTAAGTTACACTTTTTTTCTTTCCCTTTTTTTAAAAATTAGAATACTTCAGTCTCAGAAAGGCCTCATTCTCTGAAATTTCAGATAATTTTCTCATTGCCCATGTAACTGGCCTGCATGGAGTGGTTATCTTTATTCTCATGTGCTTTCGATGTAGAAACTGTGAAGCCAGTCAGTGTGGTGTAAGGAAATACTTGTGATTAACTGATCATCCATAAAAAATTAAAAAAAGAAACCATGAGCCTGCATGCATTGTAACGCAGCAAAAAAGAAAAAAAAGAAAAAAAAAAGGGGGATATGGGACAGCGTAACAAGGGTTGCGTTAGTGGGGGGGGGGGGGGGGGGGGCAGGGGGGGAAATTTAAATTTTATTTCAAAGGGTCCCAAATGAGAGGTGGTTTTATAAGGGGGAAGGTACCTAAGAGGGACATGTGAAAGGGGAGATGTGAAGGAATTTAGGGAATCATATACACAGTCTACTCCCGTTATAACGAGCACATATACGAGATTCCTTTTAAAGACGCAATTCTACTACCGTCCCTGTTTCAAACATGTGCACATGGGTTAATTGGCTTGGTCGCAAGCACCTTGTTATTTTCTAAATGTGTTCATTACTGTTTAAACCAATTTCATTTTTTTTTCTATATATCTTGTCAAGATGCATTCATTCAAATTCTTCGACCGCTAGTTCTGAAATGTATTGTCTATGCGACAAACTGAATGTGAATAGCAACTGATTAAAATTGCAATGCATGTACATGTGAATTTATTAAGCAGTACTACTATATTAATATCTACAGTCACTTGTTTACCAGAAGCAAGAAGCTCTCTGGATCTACCGTATGCTTCTCACCCTCTTTCGCTCCGACTCTCCTACACTCTCTTCTAAACCAAAATTGTACTGTGTGGCTTATTCTTCTTTAAATATATATATTTTCAACTAAAAGTCAAATGTACTTTATATGTTCTAGTACAATACCCAAATGATTTTTCTGCAAATAATAATAAAATCATACAGCTTGAATTAATGTACACTGAAAATGAACATAAAGATTTATGTAATTATTTTAAATGTCAAAACTTTTATTCTTCAAAATATGATATGCTTTTCTTTTCACAACGGCACATCAAAGAATCACGCTTTGAAGCACCACATGAAATGATGCAATAGCAAGCGCTGGACATAATTTCTTTTTCTTTTTTTTTTACAATGCAAGTAAAACGATATGATATGATACATGTTATGATACATATGTACATGAATTAAGCATGTTAAACATTTCAGAATGTTCTACGTATTTATGTACCAACATTTTAGCTATCGTAATCAAGCTCATTATTCTCGATTGAATGAACTAAAATCCTCATAGTTTAAAAGCCTTGATAATATATAACTGTAATTTGTGTTGAATAGAAATTAGTAAAACAAGAATTCCCATCAATGAAAGATACTATTAAAACTCCAATCAATGACAAAGTGAGACTAGAAATATCACTGAAAGTAATCAATATCGAGAAAAAATTCTGATCTGAAATATATCTCACACTCTGCAGGGCTGCCAACCTTTGGAAAGAGTTTGGAGTGAGACATTGCGATGCGAGGGCGCGAAGCGCCCGAGGGGGGGATGGTGTGGAAGGGGGGTGTCCCCCCTTCCACGGTAGGGAGCTTTTACAATTTTGCAATTGAAATGGTGCAATCTGGTGCATACTTTAACCCTGATTCCACAAATACATAAGGCAGGATTCAAACCCAGGTCGAAAAAACAGTTGGATACCAGTTGAACCAACTGGTACTGGTACCAGTTGATTCCAGTTAAGTTAACTGGATTCAATATGGATATTGGAATACTGGAATCAACTGGTAACCAATTGATTCCAGTTAGACCAGTTGTCAACTGGTACCAGTTGATTCCAGTTAAGTGAACTGGTTTCAATATGGAAATTGGTTTAGTGGAATCAACTGGTAGCTGGTACCAGTTGATTCAGTTAAGTTAACTGGATTCAATATGGATATTGGAATACTGGAATCAACTGGTAACCAATTGATTCCACTGGTACCAGTTGATTCCAGTTAAGTGAACTGGTTTCAATATGGAAATTGGTTTAGTGGAATCAACTGGTAGCTGGTACCAGTTGATTCCAGTTAAGTTAACTGGATTCAATATGGATATTGGAATACTGGAATCAACTGGTAACCAATTGATTCAACTGGTAACCAATCGATTCCAGTTGGAATACCAGTTGGATCCAGTTTACCAATTCCATATTGGAATCAAACAGTTGATCAATAACCAGTTGATTACCAGTAGTGACCAGCAATCAGCTGATAATCAATAATCAATATTGCTTAGCAACAACTAGACCACATTTACTTAAACTCTTGCTAGACCCCATCACATAATCATTTGAGGCGCATTACATTTGAGTATAAGATTAATTAAGTACTTGCGAGCTCATACATACATATATACAAAATTATACATGTTTTTACTGGTTATCAATAACATAAATCAATATATATCTATGTTTACGTCTTAAATTGGATGTAAAACATGATCAGACATAATATTATATATTTGTCAATGATTGACTAATAAAATATAAATCACAAACTTAATGTGCATTAATTAATTGTCACATTTGCTTGA